>CAAKHF010021182.1:0-14719 GCA_901007745.1 Hippocampus kuda
GCGGGACATCAGCGTGATGATGACAAGCTGTGTTCAACAATGACAAAGACGAGCAGAGACTCTGTCTGCATTTCGAGCAGCAAGCATTCACATGAGCTAAAGCGCACAAGCAAATTAAATGGAATGGAATTATTTTCAATATTTTACCATCTCAATCATTTAAAGTGTCCTGGGAGTGTTCCTTCGTGGAAATTGTGTCATTAACTCATTCACTCCCAAAGACGTTTTTAAACGTCTTTTCAGACGTGGTCCAGAATTGGCTGGTACTGAATGAGTTAAAGATGCTTGTTTAGGTGGAAATTTTCCTTTGTTACAAGCGGCATGGCAAGGAACCGAAATGGACACTACACGTCCCGTGCCAGAACTTTTTTTTCACAAAGTTTGTCAGCAGTGGACCTCAGATGACTGCAAGTTAGCTTGTGTGCTTATTTGATGATGCTAGGCCACAGTATCTTGATTTGTATATGCTCTGATTTTTAGTAGTGCTATTTGATTGACAGCTAACAGTTGAGCAGGGCGTGGTTTTACATAGTCAGTCGCACGCCACTTATTTTGATAGCAGTGACATTTTTTTTAAACAATTTAGAAGCTTTGATTTATATATTTTTTTTTAATCATTCAAATTTGGCAGGGTAATTAACTAGACTTGTCCCTGTGGTTCGTCAAATTTACTTTTATTTTTGTTTTACAGTGTCGAAGTAAAAAAAACATTTATTTAAAAAACATTTTTTTTCATTCAGATCACTTGGAGTTACCACTGTAATACCATTGTAATAATACTACTCCTACTAATTATTATTATTATTATTATAAAAATTATCATGTGAGGCCAGACTGGCTGCTGTCCAGAGGTCATTCTTATTTAAGACTGCGTCGGTGTCAGTCCACCCTGCAGTGGAACACAAGTGTGTTTATGGCTGCAAGGACAGGCGTCCATAAATAGTCAGTGTGCTTTACAGGCGGCGGTACGGCCCGAGGGCCCGTCAAGGTTTACAAGAACCCGGAGCCTTTAGAAGAGTGGTGTTTAAGTGTTCCATTTACATAAAAAAAGGCCGAGGTGTGCGTCCGGGGCTCAGATGGCAGCACAACACCGAACTTGAATGAGCCCCGATGGCTTGATAAAGTTCAAAAATGAAAACAAATGGACCCAAGAATGTGCACCATCACCACTGATTACTGATTTGTGTATTCATTGATATTATGAGCAGAAGGACGATATACAGTTTCATTTTTATGAGTTGTTTTTGTTGTTTTAAAAATTATATATTTATTTGATAATAAAATAGTTATATTTTATTGTTGGTATTGAATTGACAAGCATATACCTCATACATTTAAAGAATATCAATAAATATATATATATATATTTATATATAACAACTTGAAATTCACAGTCTCAAACATGCTACGTTGTCAAGAAAATTCTGTGAAGAATCGTAACTGAATAAAAAAATTTTTTTGTTTACCGAAGAATTCTATCAATATTTCTTCATCATGTCAATGATTTCAGTATGAATGCACAATTCAGCAGAGTTTTAAGTAATGAACAAACTATACTATTTCTGCTTTCCAGATCTTTCTCCAACTGAAAGCCAAATAATAATCACTTTTTTTTTTTTGTAATTGTTTTCTTTGCTTGTGATTGACGCTGACAGGTTGGATATGTCAACACCGCTCCCGACCAGCTGAATACATTATCGCATGTATTTGCGACCTGTGAAACGCTAATTATGCAGCAATGCAGCTCATCTTACACGCATGTCCAACACACAACACTCATTCATCCGAATTCAATAGCGTGTTTGAACCATGTTATTCATCGGAACTTTGATTTGGATCTCGTGTCCTTTTTAACTTAACTGTTGGCAGGAATGTCAAGCAAGGGGAACGCAACCGTGTGTGGGAGGCGGAGTTTGCAAAATGCTGGCGCAGCAGTCACCCATTTGTTGTTATTCAGACACAAACACGCACACGGCCACGCACGCTCGCACACACACATATACAGGCACACACACACACACACACACACCCACACACACACACACGCACACACGCGCCTGCACACCAGCAATGTCAGCAGCCGTCCAGCATCACACACACGACTCATTATACGCCGCAGGAGAGAAGATGACAACAGTGGGCAGCATCAAAAAGAAAGGAAGCGAGTGAAAGGTGCGCCAGGGATTGACGACGGACACGACGCAGTCAGCACAAGCGGGGGCAATGCCTCTTTGACGGTGTCAATATAAAAGTGAGCTTTAGTAGCTTATATTTGATTCAGCTCTTGAATTGGAGCTCATCAGATTGTTTCGATGTATCCCATAGCACGGCTAGAAAGTGTATCAATGATGAACTCCGACACTTAATTTGAAAATCTTCTCATGCCACCAAATTCCACCAGTTGTACTCAGGAAAAAAAAGAGACTGCAATTAACACAGAGTGACACAAATAACTTCGAACTGCTTTTTTTTTTTTTTTGTATGACGCAAACTGTGTCCTATTTCTGCCACTTCCTGCGACAAGAAAGCGCAAACAATCTAGGCTGGTTTGAAATCACCACCTGGTGAGAGGAGCACAGACAAATTTAGAACATACACCAACAAAATACATCGCCTAGGGTGGGAGTCAAACAGGAAAATTCCACCATTTGACAAAGCGACGCTCGCATACGTTCAATCATGCGCGGCAATCATTGCGTGCTTATTTATGTATTTATTTTTTATTTTAACAACTTGACATAAGAAGGCTCTGGGTGATGGAGACTCGGTTTGTGGAGTTCTCCAGAGCTTCATCACATCTTTGTGTTGGCACGTGAGAATCATTTTATTGGAACCTTCTGCCATAATGCACGGACAAAAACTCCACCATGGAGGTAAGGATGCACGTTACGATCAGAATTTTGTTGTAAATTGTCCGAATAAAAAAAGGATTATTTTCCAGCTAGGTGAAATTTTTGAAGTTTTTCAAATCTGAAATTGTTGGAGTATTTGATTTAAGGGTACGCACCTGCCAGTTACGTGCTCGTGGCAGTGGCGTGGTTCAGTGTGCTGGTGGTGGGCGGAGCCAGACATACTACTCTCCGAATTGCGACAGATTGATAACGGCGGATTCTCATTTGACCAAGGCCATAAACCGTAACCGTCCAATTCATGCTACTCCGCTAGTATGTTTTCTGCCACGCTACCGTTTACGTACCTGATGCAGTTATCACCACGCAAGTCTCATTGGAGTGGCGTCGCAAGGTGAACTGGACTGAATTTGGTGGAAAGACAACCGTTGCGACGGAGAGGGTACTGAAAAGAGGGATGCTTTCAATATTTTGGGATTCTTAGAATCATGATCTATTAGATGGAAAGACCCCATTTACCGTTGTGGTATCCACCGTGATGCTATTTGTCTGAGTGAAGTCATGAGACAGAATTCAGGGTAGATGAAGGATGGTCCCGGAGACATGGACAGTTTTGCTTGGCTGACAAAATGAGGCGAGCCAGAGAGAGAGAGAGAGAGAAAGCGGGAGGGAGGTTGGAGGCGGCGTAAAAAGAAGGTGCGAGGAGGTCGGGGTGATGAACGCAGATGGCAGGCAGCGCAGTCGCGGCTCGCCAGAGGACACAATTTCCAGCACCTGTTGACTTTGATTGATCAGAGGCAAAGGAGGCTGGGTAATGGTGTGTGGTCAGACACTGAATGGAGTGATGGCATCGAGGAGATGGTTCCAAGCACAGAAAATGGAGTGTGCGAGGGAGCAAAGGGGGGATTTGGGGGTTGGCGAGTCTAATGAATACAGAGTGAAGCCAGAGAGGGAAGCAAAATCCTTTTTTTTTTTTTTTTTTTCCACACGGACGTTCCAAGGTAATGCAACATCACAGAGCTACAGTGACTGTGTGCCTTTCGTTCATTCAACGAAGAGGGGTCATGTCTGTGGCCGCTTTCACAGTGATATAGCGTCCCACAATCAGAATATGGTCGGGCCTCGGTTTTCGTATGTCCTAGTTGGCATATGGTTCGGTATTTGATACCCGTATTTTCTGCATTATAAGGAACTTCGGAGTATAAGGCGCACCTTCGATGAATGGCCCATTTTAAAACGGTTTTCTTTTATAGTGCGCACCGCATTTTAAGGCGCATAGAAGCTACAATAGTGGCTGCGGTTGCATTATGCATCCGCTAGATGGAGCTATGCTAAAGGGAATACTGTACAATACAGTTATTTATATAGCGCTGTCACAACCGCTGCAGCTCTAACCAAGCCCTTTGCAGAACATTCAAAATACTGCGTCCAATAATTCATAATATTGAACCATATATAAGGCGCATCGGATTATAAGGCACCACTGTTAGCTTTTGAGAACATTGAATGCTTTTAGGTGTCCCTTATAGTGTGGAAAATACGGTACTTTTTTTTGTAGAAATTTTGTACCAATTTTCAAACATCCCCTTGTATTTATGTACAAAAACCACCACCTGATTCGACCAATCATTTCCCGGAACCGTTGCTCCAACGCCATGTGCTCGTGATTCAGTCTGCCACTGTTTCTCGTGAAATTCACACATTACACCTTCATCCAAATTATTTCATAAATGGCACGAAAAGGGCAAAACACAGCCTCTCACAAATCAGGGCTTCAAAATAAAACCATCACTGAAAGCGTGTTGAAATGGTGATTTTAAACTGCTGTCCTTTCACATTGAAGGCATGACTTTTGAAAAGATGTGTCTGTAAAACTTGCGTTATTCTCAATAAAATGTTATTTATTGCTCATGTTTGTGTCTGAACGGATGAATTGGATTCACATTATTTCCTTTTGGTTTTCTTAAGCTTCAATTTTAGTCAGACTTTGTGGAACGGAAAAATCACGAAAACCCAGGGTCCACTGTAAATAGATGACCTACTTTTGGTATATTGAACAGTACAGACAGGCATACGAATACAAAATGAGAACACTCTCAAGCAGCTTCAGAAGGCTGAAAATCGAGAGGCACTACTCCATTAGGCCACGCCCCATTTAAAAAACACACAGCAAAGGTGAATCTATCTTCAATGGCCAGTGTGAAACGAGATGATCACATAAAACCCAACAAAGTGGGACCGACGCCGTTCCGCCTCTGACACTGCCGCTGAGAGCGACAAATTTGCGGGTTAGCTTTAACCCACCACCACCACCACCACCACCACCCCATCGGGTATGAGGACCGCACAGAACTGGGACAGAGGGAAATAGCAGGCTTTAATGGAGGGAATATGTATTTGTCAGCCGATAGAAGTGTTTTAGGACTCCATCTGTGGCCAAATGAGATCAGTCGCTGACTTTGCTGCCCTGAGGCTTACACACTGACTCTTCACACAACCCGCAGCACGTTTCATCTGCAGGATGATTCCATGTCGAGGGCGTGCAGGTGTGCCCGCGTGCGCACGTGTCTGTGAGCGCATGTGGAAGCAAGCAAAGTCATATGATCAGGTCCCATCAAATGACTCCACTCATCATTTCCACTCATCTCTCCCCCCAATCTCCTACGCCCCGTCCTAGTGGGATCCACCGAGGAATCTCCTCACGAAATCACACACTAAATCATCTCCCCAGTGAGCCGACACCTTGGGGAAAAAAAAAAAAAAAACACCTCTTACTGTTTGGAGGTTACAGTGGTGGGGTGGGGAGGCTTTCATTTCCGATCGAAACGCACACCGGTGCGAGGGGTGGGCGCACATCTGCGCTTTGAGAGAAAGCCTCACGAGGAAATCAGCATTCCTTTCGCTGTTGTTTTTCAATGATTGCCGTCCAAAGCGGATACATACAGAGTGCGTCATAACATTTAGTAATAATATAGGAAGACAGAAGAGTTTTGACATTGTATTAGCATTTTTTAGGATTGTTTTTGTGGGAAATGGAGAAGAGCTCATGCAGAGAAAACCGTACACGGAGAAAACCGGAGTGTCTGGAGAAAACCAGAGTAAACGGAGGAAACAGAAGTACCTGTGGAGTGACCCTCCTGGGCAAGCTCGCGCTATTATAGCAAGATGACATCAGCTAGGGCTTTAGCTCGGCTTTATAATTAAGAATCGGAAGATGATAAACAAACTGTATATTGATTCAATGTTCCGGATGCTTTTGGACTTGCCCTATTTTCCGCACTACAAGGCGCACCTAAAAGCCTTCCATTTTCTTAAAAACTCACAGCGCGTCTTAAAATCCGATGCTCCTTTTGTACGGTTATTATGGTAATATTTCGACCCCAAAATGGCTCCTTGCTAGAGACATGCTTACAACGCAGAGTTCAAACTTAAGGCGATCGGGTTACGCAGTTAAACACGGAAATAGAGCAGCGGCAAGAGAGTTCAACGTTAACGAGTCAATGTTATAACTTGCTGTTGGTTAAGTGAACTGTGTCGCTGCTTTATTAAATACATTTTACTGACATCTGATTGTTTCCTTGAGCGTAGCTCCATCTAGTGGATGCATTGTAGATTGCGTCTTATAGTGCGGTGCGTCCAGTACATGAAACAAACGACAAAATAGGGCCATTCATTGAAGGTGCGCTTCATAATCCAGTGCGCCTTTTAGTGCGGAAAATACGGTATTTAAAGAGCTTTCAAGATTACGTAAGGTGTGTGTGTTGCGCCCAAGAAGAGAGACATCAGATGTATTATTGAACTCTCCAAAGCTATCCCTCCCCCTCACTTTCCTATGCTTTCAGTGCAATCAACCCTGGACTTGAGAGAGCGATAGCACACTCGTTTTCTTCCTCTCCTCATGGAAACTTTCCTCTTGATCTATGTTTTATGTCTACGCCGGGGTGCACGAGGCCACGTTTCTGTACAAGATGGATAAAGTAACAAAAATCATCCCGGCCGGAGGACGACGGAACGGTGACTTAATCGTTGGTGTCGCGTTGTATATTCTTCAACACGCCTCATTTAGGGCCGTCGCTCTTCCCTCGCCGCCGACGATCCTTCTTGCTGCAAATGGAGTGTGATGACACTTTGGCGACCTCACACAAATGATCGTCAACTGAATCCCACCCCGCGTTACATGAAAAACTTCACCTCGTTAAAAGTGTGCAGTTTAAACCTGAACAAAGTGTTTCGTCTGGGGAACGAGCGCGTTGGAGATCGAAGAAAATTTGTCAGAAAGCCCAGAGTTGGAGTTTTTCCAAGAGAGGGGAAAAATAGTCATAGCAGAGGGAATTGTAGTTGTCATCATTTAAATAATTTGGCATTTCGGAATCGCAATGAAATCATTGGAATCTGGGCTGATTTCCAAATTTTATTCATCAGCCATGACGAATAAATTAAATTGTCGGTGCTGTCATCCATCCATCCATCCAAACATGAAATTTTCCGATCCGCTTATCCTAACAAGTGGTCTCGGGGGGTGCTGGAGCTTATCCCAGCGACAGTAGGCGGGGACACCCTGAACCGGTTGCCAGCCAATTGCATGGCACACATAAATGAACAACCATCTGCACTCACAATCACACCAAGGGACAATTTGGAGTGTTCAATCAGCGTGTAGCATGCATGTTTTGGGAATGTGGGAGTACCCGGACTACCCGGAGAAAACCCACGCAGGCTGTTGTGTGACTCCGATGAGGGGTGCTTTTGTTTTATGAAAAGGTGCCATCTATCCATCCGGGCAAGGATGACTGTGGCGTAGCAACATCTGGCGGATTTCAAGGAAAAGATAAGATCAGAAAATCTTTATTTGTCTCACAATGAAGAAATTCCCAAGCTAGCCATTATCCCCCGCCTACTGCCCTGGGATACCCCCCCCCCCCCCCCGCAACCCTTGTGAGGGTAAAGCGGATCAGAAAATGGATGGATGAATAGATGGATGGATCCATGAAGGTTCTCATCTTTTTAATGCATAATTATCTCTAAATGAGAAGAGTCTAAGCAGAGAGGTTGATTAGTCATTTGATCAGAATGTCATTTATGTCAATATAATGATAAATAAATACATAAATAAATAAAAAAGCTCTGCCGCAGCTCCACCTCATCTCATGATGAATGCTTTATTGGTTGCCGTCCAATCCTGCATGAATATTCATTACCCGTGTACTGTACTGTACACACGGATTTTACGCTTCCGTGGCTTTCAGCGCCTGTTGAAAATCATTTTGATTTAAGAGAAGCGGTATAATTACACTCGCAGAAAGAAAGTGTCATATTTATGGAAAGTTATGCGCCAGATGTTTCGACAGGAAGGAGTCTAAATGGTGAGCTGGTGGTTATGCTAATGACCATTTAAAGCGACACGGCACGGCCTTTGACTTCACTTATCTTGGATGGAATATGCTAAATGGAGATAATGGGCTACAAAATCATCAAGGTTAGGGTAAAAAAAAAGGATTATAATCCCCCAAAAGCCACATAACTGTTGCTCTAGCCACCAAATGTTACACCAGCACAAGACCAAAATTCCATGTAATTTTATCACTTGCTCGGGACTTGCTTGACAGTTGTGACTTATGCAACAGGCTTACTCAAATTTATTTAATCTATTTTCTTTCGCTATTGTCTACAAAAACAAAACAAAACAAAAACAGCCAAACTTTCAATGAATTACGCTGAACGCAAGAAGAAGCAGAGGTGTAGAAAACTCCCCAGACAGAGTTTAAGCGTTCATAAAATTTGTTCTCAAGCTCATTTTCAACACTTTGAAAGAATTTTAAAAACGTACAAATATCAGATGCGGGGGACAGCCCAGGAGTAAAGCAACCTGCCTCCAATGTGGCCTGCGATGACCACCGCCGGTTTCAATATATGCAACTGCCGCTGGCTAGCTAAACAACAACAAAAAACACACACAAGACACACACACCTTGGCAAAAACAACAAAAACCAACCTCCTACAACAATCGTGCCTAAAAACCAAAATCATTTGAGAATTGTTCCTGCTCGAGCGCAGAATAGAAACGCCCGAGGATCTGAAGGCCCGACTTGGATGTCGTTCTATCAGCTGCTTCTCCACCAGAGACAAAAAGGTGAAAAGAGCAACATGTCCAGACTACAGCTGAGAAATTAGCAGCCGAAAATGAATCCTGCTCTGCATGACTCAGGTCTCGATCTCTGCCTCTCAGCTAATGTGTCAGGTATCCAATGGAGACAGCCTTCGACGACACGGCCCGCGGGACTCGCCGTGTGACGCCTCCCGCCCCCCGCCGCGTTTAGGGCCTGACGATGGCCGATGGAACGAGCTGCAGAGTCACATTTCGAATTAAATACAGCGGTACCTCGACTTACGAAATCTAAATTATTCTGTTAAAAAACTTGTTAACTCCATTTACTCATATATGAAGTGAAATTTCCTGATTAATCCGATCCCGCTGCTTTCCTCGTTATTTTAGGAGCGATCGGAATAGCTAAAGCTAGCGAGGCTAATCAGCTAGTCTGATTGACCAACCATCTTATTTTTGTACTCTCTGAACGACGCAGATATATGAAGACAGTGTTGTCTCGATAGCCGGAGATTTGGCCGCTCCGTAAATTATTTCAGCGCAACGGATTATATTTTGCCAGAGAGTGGAAAGTTTTCTGAAATCGGTCGAGAGGAAAACGAGATTCCACCCAAAAATGCGATGAGCTATTCACTAATTTCAAGCTTAAAACTGAGTTTGACTCTTTGCCCCTTTCAATTATGCGTCACTATAATTTTTGAATACAGCATCTGAAGCTCAACCAATCAACCAAGCAAAGGCTCGTTAACTGGAAAGAGCTCATAAACTGGGGAGCTGGCGTACTTGTAAGCCAAGGTACCACTGCAGTAGCAAGTGGACGGGAGCCAGTCAGTCGTAAGTCACGAAATGCGCCTGCGAGATAATCAACGGCCGAAATCAATTTGTTCAACGTCTAAGAGGAGTGGGCGGACTACAGAGAAGAAACGTGCGGGGCGGGCGGCGAGCGTCCATATCTCAGCCAAACACACGACAACAAGCGGAGAGCCTGCTGGAGTTTGCAAAGAGAGATGGCCGCGAGGGCCGGGACACACGCGTTGCACAGCGCTTCATCCTCTCTCTGCCAGACACTTTTTGGAATTACTTTGGACTTTTTTGGGGGTGGGGGGGTGTCAATATTTACTCTGTGTATTTTACATGGTAAACAGGATGAAAATTCTGAAGCGAGAGTATCTGCACAGTCTGATTGATGTGTGGGTCGATATTAGAGTAAATTGCAGTTTGCACAAAGGCTGAATAACAATTTCTGCTTCCTTGCATTGGTGCCAATTGTCATAGTGTTCACTAAAAAAAAAAAATGTTGCAGGAAACGAGGAAATTGAAGGCACTCCTGGAACAATGTCCAGTTTATTTCCAATTGAAAAATAAGAAAAATGTATGAATGGGTTTCCATGATCTGATCTGAATTTGTTGAATTTGCTAAAATTCCAAAACATTGAAAAAAAAATACAGATGAACCTCAGTTTAACAGATGCTAAACAACGAATCCCGGATTCAGCTTTGAAGAGTATCTGTTAAAGTCTGTTACAGCCAACAGCACTACGTTGTCATCATCGGACGGACTGGTTTGCCGCTTGCGCTACTCTCTCGTAATTAAACAGACTTAGGGTAGAGTAGAGCAGGCTAAAACACGCATCAATGTATTGACTATGTTGGTCGTCGTGATGTTATATCAAAGGAAATGCACGGATATACGTGGCGGTCATGCTAGTAAGGAATCATGAACACTAGCTTAGCATCGCCATTAAGCATGGAGCTCAAGGGAGCATGTCTTGTTCATAGCTACGCTTTTTATTTTTATTTTTTTAACACAAAGGAACTAATCGTGGACACTCTTTCCAACATGCTATTTTTGGGACAGTACATCGATGTTTTTCCTATGACATCTAATCACAACTGAAGTGAAAAAAAAAAGAAGTAAGCGCTAATTAAGGTGACCAGCTCCAAGCAACAAAAAGGTAAGTTTGGATCAATGTTCAAAGTTTTCAGTTTGAAGCGTTTTAAAAATATTTCTTAACAATAATTTTGCTCTGTATTGAGTGGGTTTAGGACACAAAACAAGGAATTGGATGTAATGGACGATCGGCTCTAATGGACGACCACCGACCCCAATTATTCCATTAAATTGAGGTTCCAATGTACCGTCAACGAATTCAAAGTCGCCTTCCTTGCAGCCTCCGACAGCCCCAAATAAAATTACAATTACAATACTTCTGTATTGGTCGAATCTTTATTCCTCGCGTCATGGCATATTAAATTTAATATTAATAAATGTAGTTAGGGAAGTCAACACAATCCTCATTGCGTGGTTGCAATGTTGTGTGTCTTCACTTTCTACTTCAATATCACATGGTAAGAAATGAGTGGCAGCAAAACGCTGGCTAAACAGATTAGTAAGTATCCTGTTTCCCACTTTGACAAATTAATTTCCGTACAAATGAAATGAAAGAACGCTCCCCAGAGAATTCCCCAGGAAATTAAAAATGTGTTGTTTTTTTGCTGTTGTTGGTCAATGAAATAAAAGAACAATACAACAAAGATAAATTAAATCAAAACCAAATAAACACGTAATTAGCAGTTGAGCAACGTGGAGAAATGATGGGCTCACAGAGCTTTTTTTTTTTTTTAAACTGCAGGCAAAGTCAAGAAGAGAAGGCCGTGGTCGGAAGAGTCAACATCATTTCGTCGGACAAAAAAAGATGGATAAAGACGGAATGAGCGTGAGTGGCGGGCGCAGGCGTGAGACGATAGCATCCTCGTGACATTTACAGTGGGCCATCAGTCTCGGCGCACGCTTCTTTTGAAAAGTTCACACGGCAGCCGCACATGACGCCCAGGACATTTGCTTTGCCGTGTGAATGAACGCGCGGCACCCTCGCATCCACTGGCACACAACGGCATGCGGCTCGGGCAGCCAAGCAAAGTCAAAGTCGGACGTTACGGGATCGACTGACAAGACGGTCATTCCCGCAAAACACTCTCCCTTGAGTTGTTTTTGTGCTCTTTCAAAGATGCTGCCAAATCCTTCTCCAAATGGGAATTGGGGTCAAGAAAGGAAATGTCAAAGGGGTTCATGTTGGCTGAGAGACAAGCTTTGGGAGATGTTAATTTTAGCCTGGGTTGTAAATGGAATTTCAGAGAGTCTTCCCCACATGCGCATATATACTCCCTGCGCTTTTTTCCCCCCCAACTCAAATCATCTGTCATTTATTTTTAAGATTGTTGGAAGATAAATTGGATGATTATAAATACTGCTACGGGGCAATGGGCTTATGTTACCATGACGACCAGAGGAGGAGCCTTAACTGCAGTGGCTTTTACATGTCCGGGGTGAACAAAACAATAAAGACAAAGCACATATTTTGGCATCCAACATTCACATGCAATTTCTACGGACATCCATTTTTATCACACAAAAAAAACTTTTTTTTTAATGAGAACGGAGACCTACTATGCTCCTGTCCTTTAACGGTGGTCTTTGGAGAGCTGAGTACTTCTTGTTGTGAAAAGTTTGAGACAGAGTTGTTTACGCATCATTCTCCGAGGCCCAGGGCGACGTTTATGACAAATGATTAGGCGAGCTCTTGACCACAGGTAAATCAGACACGCTGATTGGATTCGATTGCTGCAAGGCTGTAGTGTAAACAACAGTGATTGCACGTTATTAGGAATGTAATGTCCAGGATTAAAATGTGTGTGTGTGTGTGTGTGTGTGTGTGTGTGTGTGTGTGTGTGTGTGTGTGTGTGTGTGTGTGTGTGCAAACACGACAAAATCAACTTGTCGCCAAGGTTAATGTAGTGCTGATCGACTGATTAGGTCAATGTAATATAGATTTGAAAGTAACAAAACAAATCAATACATTCATCCCGTGACTCGTTGTTGTCAGAATGTCTATATACACTGAAGAATACTCGTTAACTAATTACTGCATTGTTACATACAACGCTGCTGACTATTCTTGCTGCTTTCGGGACCCTTCACATTGAAATCCCAGCATGCAGAGTTGACTTTTTCACAGAACCGTCAAAACGTGTTTTGGAAAATAGCTACTTCGACATGAAATAATCATCAGGTGCAACGCTGCTGACTATTCTTGCTGTTGTTGACATTCACTTAAACGTGTGTCGCATGCATTGTAGCGCATTGTGTTTAAATATTCTACATTCATGTATACTTGTCACTTGATCGCTTACAGTTAGCGCTGTTGGTGTTTATTTCAGAGAAGATTTGCATATATTGCTGCTGACTATTTTTGCTGCTTTGGTTCACATTCTCCTCTGTATGCTTCGTATCATATTTCATATCTGAATAGCGGTCGCCACACTGTTGACTATTCATGCTGGTGTTCACATTTATAAACATCTACTCTTTTGTTAGCTTTTGTGTGTGTTTTTTTTTTTGTTTGTTTGTTTTTGTTTTTTTTTTCTTGTGCAAAGCCATTGGCTGTATTTTTCTTTGGTATTTTGTTGAGAATTAAGTCGTAAACCTTACAAAAAGTTGAGAAGGTGAACAATCTAAAATGATGATTAACTCAGAAAATAAAAACGTTTTATTAATACACGGATGAGAAGGATTGTTTTTGTTTGTTTGTTTGTTTGTTTGTTTGTTTTGTGGATTGTTAGATGGTGCCGGATAGGACTGTGATTTGTACATGTAGCATCCAAAGTGTGCACACTGGAGGTACTTCTCTTTTATGAGTGGATTATTGTGCGACAGTGACTGAAGCGCACGTAATTAAAATGAGAAGGTATGAGTGAGGCAAAAAAAAAAAAAAGTGTCTTTCATTTTTCTCCACGCCTGTCAGTTTGAGAGTCTCTGCTGTTGCCGGATGACATCGAGGACGTCAACACCTTGTCAGGTGTGTACCATTCAACTCTTTGGTTGCGCTTGGTTGCCTCGCACGAGCACACAAACACACACACGGGCGCATGTACACGTACAATACGCGCAAACATCAGGCCTCCGTTTTGTTTCTGTTCCCTTTGTCCACATTTGCTCTCTACAAATGACTGATTTGTATTGATGGCATTTTTATGGCCCTGTGCAAATATGTGCAAGCCTCCAGAAAATGAAAAATGCCAATGAACAACTGGTGCAGCAGTACCATCAATAGGGCCTAATTTCCATTGAGCTTTTTGTGACTTGACAAAATGCATCCATCCATTTTCTGATCTGGTTTATCCTCAGAAGGGCCGCGTGGCATGCTGGAGCCTATCCCAGCCGTCTTCGGGCAGTAGGCAGGGGACACCCTGAACCGGTTGCCAGCCAATCGTAGGGTACCCAGAGACGAACAACCAACCGCGCTGCTCACAGTCACACCAAGGGACAGGTCGACGCGCTAACCACTGGACCACTGGGCTGCCCTTTACAAAATCCATCATGAGCTATTTTATAGATTACAATGAAATGCATGAGCCAGTTAGTAAAATAAAATAAATAAAAAATCAACTCCTATCACAGCAACGTCTTCTGTTGCTGAGTTCCAACTCAACTCAACTGTATTTATAGAGCACTTTCAGATAGCTATCGCTGCATACAAAGTGCTGTACATGGAGCAACTAACAAATACAACAGTAAAGCAACAAATCGGTAACACTCACCCCACTGCCTGACAATTTTCTGCTGAATCCCTGATGTGGTCCTCCATTTTCATTAGCAGCTTGACTACTGTGTGTGTGTGTGTGTGTGTGTGTGTGTGTGTGTGTGTGTGTATATATATATATATATATATATATATATATATATATATATATATATATATATATATA
>CAAKHF010021184.1:0-11809 GCA_901007745.1 Hippocampus kuda
CTCCGACTACCACAGGCACGACTGTCACCTTGACCTTCCAGGCTCTCTCCAGCTCCTCTCTGAGCCCTTGGTATTTCTCAAGTTTCTCGTGTTCCTTCTTTCTGATGTTTCCATCACTTGGGACCGCTACATCAACTACAACGGCTTTCCTCTGCCCTTTATCTATGATCACGATATCTGGTTGGTTCGCCATTACCATCTTGTCGGTCTGGATCTGGAAGTCCCACAGGATCTTCGCTCTGTCATTCTCCACCACCTTCGGAGGTGTTTCCCATTTTGACCTTGGGGTTTCCAGTCCGTACTCCGCACAGATGTTTCGGTAGACTATGCCAGCCACCTGGTTATGGCGTTCCATGTAGGCTTTCCCTGCCAGCATCTTACACCCTGCAGTTATGTGTTGGACCTTGGGTCTTGTCTGGTGTGGTATATCTGGGCCTCAATGGCTCTGGTGCTCAGGGCCTGCTCCTGAGCAGCCAGGATGAGTGCCTCTGTGCTGTCCTTCAGGCCAGCCCTCTCTAGCCACTGATAGGACTTCTTGAGATCAGCCACTTCAGTTATGGTCCGGTGGTACATCCCATGTAGGGGCTTGTCCTCCCATGATGGTCCCTCTTCCAGCGCCTCATCCTCTGTTCCCCATTGTCTGAGACATTCTCTGAGTACGTCATCCGTTGTAGCCTTTTCCTTGATGTATTCATGGAGCTTGGATGTTTCATCCTGGACAGTGGCTCTCACACTCACTAGTCCCCGGCCTCCTTCCTTTCGGCTTGCGTACAGTCTCAGGGTGCTGGATTTGGGATGGAACCCTCCATGCATGGTGAGGAGCTTTCGGGTCTGAACGTCCGTGGTCTGAATCTCTTCCTTTGGCCACCTTATTATTCCTGCAGGGTATCTGATCACTGGCATATATATATATATATATATATATATATATATATATATATATATATATATATATGTATACTGTACATATATATGTATACATACTGTACATATATATATACATATATACACAATGTGTAAATATATATATATATATATATATATATATATATATATATATATATATATATATATATATATATATATATATATATATATATATATATATAGAGCAATAGAGAGAGAGAGAGAAATGGCGGCCCGGTGGTCAACTACTAGGCCTCACAGTGCAGAGGTGGAGGGTTCGATTCCGGCTGTGGCCTTCCTGTGTGGAGTTTGCATGTTCTCCCCGTGCCTGCGAGTACTCCGGTTGCCTCCCACATTCCAAAAACCTCTATCTTTACATTAAAAATCATTGGGGGTGAGGGGTCTACTTGGCTTTATTAGCCTTGCCTCCTACGCCGCAGATCAATACAGCCGGACACACGGAGTTTACGCCAGCTGAGCGCAGAACATGTTTTGACTGCAACTCGGCAAAGCCGACAAGAACTTAACGCGGGCAAATATAGCCTGACCTGGCACTGCGTATGTGAACGACATTGCCATTGTTCCTATTTTTACGACATTGCAATGAATGCCTTGCAGGATTCGTGCCAACTTCTGTCTTTCCTGTCTCGGTATTCGCCTGTAAACACGTGTTGATAAGAAAAAAACACTGTCAGTTGTTAAGGTTTGCTACGAAAATATGATAGAATGTCTGTCGCAAGAAGGGATATTGTGCAACTGGAAACGGTGAGAAAGACAATGTGAAAAAAATCGACAAGGAAAGTGACATCAAAAACAGAAAGTCGGAACGAGTACCTGCATGAACACATTCATAAAATCAAGGAACCGGGCAAGGCTTATTGTGTGCTATGCCACCAAGATATCAAGTATGGATGAGGCGCGAGGACGCATTTGGTGGCCCACGTACAAGGAAAAAAACATTCCAAACGAGTGAAATTGAAGTTGTCAAATTACAGATTGCCAGGTAGATCTAATCATTGATGAAATAATTTTGTTTCGGTTCTGGTTAGTGTTGAAGATGTTAGATCAGATTGTGTGTGAGAAAAGCCATTTTGAAATGCCTATTGAAGTTTTCTTTTATGAACATTTCTTTAAATTGTTATTTACATTGTTTTTACTTTTATTTTGATTAAGAGATGAATTACATGTGCAATTATTACGTAGATATTTCAAGGAGGGCACAGGAGCAGGGTGTAAGTTGACGTAGGTCAGACACAGTTAAGATGCCATCAAAAAGAAAAAAGAATATTTTAAACAAGTTAAAAGAGAAAACAGTCGCTATTTTATGTGGCAAAATGTAGACCAAAACTCGTGAAATATTTACTTATTGAGATCAATTATTTTCTTCCAGGAAATAAATATACCATATACAGTACGTCGTAAATTGTAGCCCCCCGGCTTATACTGGGGGGCTATGCCCCCAGACCTCCCCTTAACTTTACTCCGATTTTCTCTTCCTCAATTCACAGCCCTGCTCTCGTACAAAAAGACAACTACTATTTAAAAAAAAAAAAAATGAACTAATGTTGTTTTTATGGAAACAAAATGTAACTATTATATGAGTCTTGATATTGTCAAGGTCAAGGACATCTTTATTGTCAAATATGCTTTATGTATAACATACAGCACAGATTAAATTTCTTTCCTCTCAATCCTCAATGCAAACATGCAAACATGCTGTGCATTAAAACACACACAGCCAAAGATAAAAGTAGCAAACTAAATATATAAATCTAAACATTTGTGTTTTTATATTTCTACCTCCTCCCACCTTGCTCCTCTGACAATTCACATGTGGGACCATGTTTACTTCCGCAAAACTGCCTGTTTTTTTTAGGTTCACGTTACTCATGTCGTGCTCTGTGTGCATGTGTTACACCTCACGGACGCCTTGCGTTCATATTAGTTTTGTGTTTACATTTGTTTTTGTCATGTGAATGACTACATCGAAGCAAAAAATCTGAATTGGGCATCAAGCCCTCCGGTGTGAGGTCGTTGCCTATTTCCAAGCAAACTGACAGCACAATAAGGAACACTTGGACAAGACATAAGTGGCCGAGGAAGCCGATTGATAGACACAAGGGACCAGGTTGACGAGCACTGTTGGAAACACAAAAAAGTTAACAAGCAAGATATGCACCACAAGAAAATGAGACAAGACATGAAACAAAGTCAAACGCAATTAAAAAAAAAAAAACACACAGATCATGACATTGAAAGGCTGATCTACAGTATTGTGCGAAACTGTGCGTTTTGTTTGTTTGGTTTTTGTTGGGAGTGTCTTATTAAATGTGAAATTTGAAAAAGACTGTTGTCAAGTAGCGGTTTGATTCTAGTGAGTATTGGGATAATGTCGCATCCGCAGAAAGTTCATATTCCCGGTGTTTGATAAGATTACTGAAAGTGTGCAACCCCCAGAATCATAATAGTGCAGCCCTATCGTTCTCCACAAACCAAGAATTAGTCTCATCACTAACTTTTTTCACTTTTACGAGTCCTTGATGGATGTCAGTGCTGGTCTGAGTAACAGGGTAATTGTTCATGCTTGTTTGTAACACACACACACACACACACACACACACACACACACACACACGCGCACATTTATATATGCATGTCCTGAATTGTGTTGTCCCACAGGATTATGAGCGTTTGGCAGCGCAGCTCGATGGCGCCAGGACACCATTGTCCAAGAAAGTGCAGGATTTCACTTGGGCCACCTCAAAGATACCCCTGGTGGAGGAAGCTGAGCACCATGCTGACATGCTGCACGCCTTATCCGCAAACCTGTCCAAGTAAATGGTCCTGAATGGTGACAACATGGAAAAAAACTGTGTACGTGGTTCTTCACGTGGTGTCTTGTTAGGTTTGTGGAAGAAACAAAGACCGAGGGTTTGGTGGATATGACCAAGGCCTACAACAATATCATCAACAGCATCAAAGCAGCCGAGACGGCAGCGGACGAGGCAGACGAAGACGCGAGCAAGACACTGGAGGTGAAGGTCATCTGTTGATTTCTTTCTTTGACTCCTCCTGTGTTTCTAACCTCTTATGTTCTTCTAGAACATCGGTAACCAGAACCTCGGCCACATGGCTGAGTCTCTGCGGAACCGCAGTGTGGGACTGAAGGAGGAAGCAGAAAACCTCAGCGAGGAACTCAACAACGGTATGAGTGCCTCCTTAATGATAGCGTTTGCTCAGTGGAGCTCCTTACACCTTGCGCTAAACCAGGTCCCTCAAACGCAGACTGGCCAATTAGTGTGTAGCACAGAAGTCTGACACATTCCTGAGATCACTCCGCTGAATTTAATGATGTGTTATTCATCTTTAATCATGGTGGTGGTTGTTAAACTGCATGCTGCATATTTGTTTGAATACCTCAAAAATCAACAGTCTCACCCTGTGTCTTTGCTTCGTGGCAAACTATATATTAGCTGTAAAATAATAGTAAATTGTTATTCGCTCCGAATGCTAACTTTATTGTACAAAATGTGAGGCCTAGTTATTCTGCCGTCATTGACATTTGAATCCATCATATCAACCAGACATACCGCTTCCGTAGAAAATAATGCTACACTGTGGTTAGTTGATTTGGACTGAGACAGTAAACAAACAGCAGTTGCAAGTGACAAAGCCAATGAACCAACAAAGATGAAAAAAAGCAAGAGGCTAAAAACAAATAAGACAAGAGGGAATTGATTGGATAATACAAGGGATCGGGTAAATGAGCACAGATGGGCACAAAAACAAGATACAAGATAGACACAACAGACACCAACAAAAGGACACGAGGAAAACATGAAACAAAATGCTAAGTCAAAACCAAAATCAAAGACTGATCATCGAAGGCCAGATGAGGGCAGCGGCAGAATTTGTGTGGCCGGAGCCAAGTCCAACAGCAGCCGCAGGGCTTGCAGGTTCAGAGGGCAGACGCCATGTGCGACGCCAGAGCATGTTCGGAGGGCGGCCGCAGGAGTCGCAGGGCGGTTGCTGGGCTTGCGCCGCCGAAACAGAGCCGGAGAGCAGCCGCAGGACATTCGACGCTGTAGCGGGTTTGGTGGGCGGCCGCGGGGCTTACAGCACCACAGCAGGTTCAGAGGGCAGTCGCAAGACGTGTGCTGCTGGAACAGAATCAGAGGGAGACCACAAGGCCTGCAGCGCCTGAACAGGAACGTTGGGTGACCGCAGTAGTGGAGCAGGGTTGAAGGCCGGCCGTAGGATTTGTGCTGCCGGAACACAGTCAGAGAGCAGCCACAGCGCTTGCGCCCCCAGAGCTGTTTCAGAGGGACGGCCGCAGGTTTTGCGCCGCCAGAGCAGGTTCAGAGCGAAATTAGGACCCAGAAGCAGACATGTCACAGAAGTTGAAAAGTAAAAGTCTTTATCGATGAAAATACAAAGTAACTACAGGAAGCAGGACTGGATGCAGAGGACACGGAAGAGAGCTGAGACTCTGTGACAAGGCTTGACGTACTGACAACATTCCACAGAGTTATCCAAATTTATATATAATGTTTATTTATATATACTACTAATACTTATTTTTTTACCTTAAGGTTGTACTGTAGTAGCGGAGTAGCTAATCTTTGTTGTAATTTGAATGGGAAGCGAGGGTGGGAAAAACACTGTGCTTCTTACTCCCTTTCAGGCAAAATTGACTATGGTTACCAATTTGCTCATTTGTTATTTGTTGGAATACAACACGGACGGTGTTGATTTTGCTCTTGCCTGAAACAAAACTAGAAATGAATGAATAAATTGTGCCTACCGGTACATTTAACATTTTAACTTTGTCCAACGCTCCTAACGTTCCTCTTCACTGTAAGCTAACCTCGTTTCTTTTTTTTTTCTTTTTTTTTTTTTTTTTGCCTAATTTCCACCAGAACACTGTCGGTCGACAACACTGTTGGCAGTTGTTTGTGTTTTGCGGTGGATTGGAAAGTGTTGTATGCTGGATGCCCTTCCTATCACAATGTTTACCGTTTGCACGGGCTTGGGACCACCACTAAAAATGCTCAGGCATGAGCTGGTTTAAATAAACCATGATGCTAGAACAGATAACTATCATTTCAAACATATCTCACATCACCCTTAACACTAAATGGCTCAAAGAGGATTTGATTTCGAAAATATGAACCACAAGTGCACATGTACATTCAGCAAACTCTGGCACAAACAACCCTGGCTAAACTTGGCCCCTCCCGGGATTCAAATATGATTATTTTTTTCTTTATCTTGCTTTCTTTTTTTTGGGGGGGCAGGGCAGGATGTAGAGGTGTAAACAGAAAAAAACGTACCGGTAAATTGATGGATTTATGAATGGTGAATATTCGGGGAATTGCCATAGTCATGAGAGAGCAAGCTAGGTGTTTGCTATGTTAGCTTAGCATGTGTAGACGGTGTCCTTGTGTGACTTTGATATGGTGGATGGAAATCTGTTTTGTGGAAGCATAATATTTTTGAGTATTGGTGTTTTGTTCCTCATGAAGATGTTTTTCTGCCACAGAGTTAAGACCTCAGCTGGAGGATGCCAAGAAGCAACTGAACGATGCCAAAACCAAACAAAATCAAGTGGCCACAAACTTCCATACGGTCCAGAACAGCCTGAACTCCTCCTCCAGTAGGCCTCTTCAACACACACAAAAACACAAAATAACACACTAATTGGTATGAATCGTTTTATGGTTTACCAAGAAACTGTGATAAGGTTTCACAGAGTTATTATTGTTGTGACTTTCTGCTTGTCCACTCAAGACTCCTTTATACGCGCGGGCAGCAACCGCACGGACATCACTGCTACAGTGACGTGCACAGTTTGACTTTATACTTGCGCGCAACCCATACACGTTTAAAAAATGTGTTGCAGTTTCACTCCAAGTTGGAGGGAGGCGCTACGGCTGGTATTGACAAGGACACCTAAGGGTGGATTTTCCTTTACATTTCATGGCCAATTCTGGTCTACGTTTTTACTTTGCGGAACAAGCAGCAAAGCGACAACAATGGAAACCATGCCTGCTAAAACAAAGGAACGCAGATGACCAGATGATGCGTTTTGTATTTGCGAAATAAGTCGTATGTGCTGCGTGTGGAAGTTGCTTGCTTTGCAGCAATGAGCTGCATGGTACAGATCCTCTCCTGTGTGGTGGCAAATAAAATACCTTCAAGAGGACTTGTTGATTGAGGACCCTAGCAAGAGAAAACTGAGTTTTCTGTGACATCATCACAGCATGTGTCTAAATGGACCAATCATGAGAGATGACTCACACCGCATTCTATGCTGCAATGGGAACGTAGACATACTGCGTCAATCACGTGATGCAATATAGCCCTTGTCGTATGAAGACGCCTTCACTTGCATGATTCCTTTGATTTCTTTACACCGGACGCTCTCTTGGATGACCCTTTTTTGAAAAATCTGGGCTTGGGAGTGACCATAACTGGTTATTGGGGCACTGTGCGGGAGGCTAACCCACTCCATCTGCACAAAAAGCAGCATCTACACTACCAGAGCATTTTAAGATTTTTTTCTACCATTTGTTTATGATTCTCCACTTATAAAAGGAGCTCCGCACCTAACATAGCCTATCACTTCTTTTAATCGCCCTTCAAAACCAGTGGTTTTTTTTTTTTCTGTACTCACGTGTTATACCAATGGTCCCCAACCACCGGTCCGCGCACCGATACTGAGCCTCCGCCTCTTTGGCACCGGGCCGCACAGAGACAGACCTGCGAGATGTGCTCTGAGCATATTTACTCCATTAGGACGACGTGAAAATGTGCGCGACTCTGGCCAATCTGAGTCATTCTAACATTGATTTGCAACTTGAAATAAACAGAATTCGCCAATAAATGAAAGAAGAATCAGTACACAGAAAGCAATAATAACAAATTGACCAAATGCTTTGGCGTCCGCGACTTCTGGAGATGAAGCTACAGTATTTTGACAAGGGGGTCCCTTCCCTCGCGGTCTCGCAAGAGCGATGCAGAGGAGGAAGCTGTTGTGCGTGGTTTGTCGACAAAAATGAGGCAATACAAGAAACCTGTTGAATCATTTGAACAAGTAGCACCCAAGTGATCAAGTGGGAAGTATGAAAATGCCTGCAGAGTTTGCCTGCTCATGTAATCATTAGCAGTTTAGTCGCTAAAAATGAGCCGTCAGCCACCGGATAAAAGCAGCAATCAATCGTGTCACATTTGCAACTAGCAGTGATGCTAACGCTGTATGTAGGATTGTCACGTTTACATTTTAAGGCATTTTTAATATTCCTGATTGGTTCATTTCTTAATACCTGTAGTTCACTTTTTTATTTTATTTTATTCTACATTTGTTGTGCATTAGAATAACACTGTTTGAAATGAATGAGCGTTAATAAAATGTTGAATTACTCTGTAATGATCATTGATGTCAGTACCAATACTTAAAAACTGGCAAATAAAAAGCAATGAAAAACAAAATGGTTGCCGGTCCGCGAACGGCATATTATCTCATCCAGTCCGTGGTGCAAAAAGGGTTGGGGACCACTGTATTATACGGGCCCCCAATTTGCTGGTATCCACACTCAAAAAGTGTAGGATTATCAGGATAGTGCCGTAATTAGATTGGCATTTTCTTGTGTTTAGACACATTTTTTCTCTTTTTTTTTCCTTTTTTTGTTATGTCAGAAATTCTCTTCCTTTTGCTTCAGAATTGTCACAAATGTATCTTTTATAACATAACCTTCGCCGCTCACCCAGAATCATGACGGCCTATGAGTGGATTTGTCCCAAAACAGGTGTGAGGAACAAGAAAACAGCTGTAAATAAAAAATATGTCTTACCCGATGTCGTATTGTGTATGAACAATTTTCTTTCCAAAGCACAGCTCTGTTTCAAAGTGCCATGTCCGGGACTTTTTTGTTGACGTCATGCGAGAAGGCTCGCTCTCACATCAGGCTGCACCTCAGCTGTATCTCGTGGCTGTTGCAGCTCTCTTAGAACTGGAAACAACCCTCCATTCTTGTGAACGAGCATAACCGAGGGCGGTTGAAAAATATACAGTTGCATTTCGCCGCATCAAGTGTGTGAAAAAAGTAGCAACTATAGTCTGGAAAATGTTAAGTATTCGCTCCTGTGTGCCCTGCAGATGTCAGTCAGGACATTGACATGGCCAAGCAAGCGGTGGATCAGGCCAATGCATCGGTCTCACAAGTCAATGATGTCCTGCGTCCAATCAGAGAGCAGCTGGACAAATGGCAGCAGACTTACGGTGATAGCAACACCACCAACAAGGATGTCAACGAGGCTCTGATGGAGGCCAACAAGACAGGTAGGAACTATCACACAGCCCAGAATATGTATGTAAAAAGTGCTACCTTGAAGTTAGTCACACTGCTCCAACCTCCGATTGGTAGACTTTAGAAATAAAAGTTCCTGTTGAAAAAAAAAAACATCTCAGAATCATTTTAGTCAAAATTGCCACCGTCGTCATCAAACTCTGACTTTATATTGTGAATGCACATTGTTTTTAGTCACCTTTGAACATTATTCGTTGACATAAGTATAATCAGAAGTTAAAGGAGATACTATGTCCCTGTTTTCATATACCTCACGAACCCTGTAGGATCAAGAACACACCCTATTGCTGTCTTCCTGAAAGCAGCCTGCTTGGATGGGGCAGTTCTGTCTCATATAATGCCGATGGCATGTGTGTCTGTCATTACAATGAGGAGTAGGAGTGCCTGTTGAAAGCCTGGATTTTTCGTGGTGGAGGCAGCACTTCACCAAGCTGCTGAATTTAGGGTGGCATCTTTTGAATAAATTAGGATTTGAGTATTCTCCTCAAAATTGTGTCAAATATATTGAGTATTCCGAACAAATATATTCTTGCTTGGTAAAAACATACCCGCGGATTCCTAGATTTGCAGATTTAGTTTAAATTTTCAATTTTTATTTTTTTCAGCGGGTGGGGAGTGTTGTTTAGGCTTTATTTCCACCTCTGTTTGCTTGATAAAAGTCAGTTTTCCATTCAGCTCACTGTCATTCACTTGAGGCGCGCATTTGCAACGGAGAGTGTGCGTTGGTCTATTTTCAGTTGTACAGGTGAATACTGTTGGTACTACTGTTGTAAAACACAATATATGCATCATGGTTGCTTGGGTCTCAAACTATTAACTTGTATGAAGCGATTGCTAGCTTAAAACGAGGGAACGGATTTAATGTGTGTGTTGTGGGCTGATCACTTGGATCACTTGTGCCATGTCACAGGCAGATGCTTGTAATTAAATACTTACCCTTTGCAAGGCACTCAACCGTTGTAGGTCAAACGCTTAGGGTGATGACAGGAACATGACATCAAACATTGACACATCTCTCATTTAGCGAGATGCAAGGTGCATTCAAATGCAGCCGGACAAGCTGAAACAGAAAAAAGACTCACGATGCAGTAAACGTTAAGAGCTGCAAATATCTAAATTGTGTTTGGGCTTTCTAATAATCTATAAAAGCTGTGTGGGCTGGCTCACGTTTAAAAATTTAATCTGCTCAAAATCAGTATGTGTGTTCCGTGCTAAACTGCATTGTGTTTTCTGCATGTGGCTCCCTGACGTGCCGCAGTGAGTATGCTGGGCGACACTATCCCGCTCCTTCTGAACAAGTTGGACAAGCTACACAACCGCTCTGTGCAGTCACCAAACATCTCAATGAGCATCAACCGCATCCGACAGCTTATCCAGCAAGCTCGCAACGCTGCTAGCAAGGTACGTGCACCGCCAGAACAATTGAAAGGGCTCAGACCACTTACAAGACTTTTGTCATCTTCATTTAAAATAAGAAAAGTGGTGACTTCCAGACAGACTTCGACATGGTGGCAGCATAAGAAGCAAGCTCCTTGACATTTAGATTACCGTATTTTCCGGACTATAAGTCGCTCCTGAGTATAAGTCACACCAGCCATAAAATGCATAATAAAGAACAAAAAAAAATTCTTCGCACTGGAGTATAAGTCGCATTTTGGGGGAGAAATGTATGTGATAAAATCTAACCCCAAGAACAGACATGTCATCTTGAAAGGCAATTTAAAAAAAAAAAAAAATTGAAAACAACGCGCAGAATAAGTGTACAATATGCTAACGTTACATGACGCATAAACGACAAACTGAGAACGTGCCTGGTATGTTCAAGTAACATATTAAGAGTTATTCAGATAACTATAGCATAAAGAACATGCTAACAAGTTCACCAAACCATCAATGTCACTCCAAATCACTAAATCCAACGGAATCTTCATCCTCTGTGTCACTTTAAAGCAGTGTTTCTCAAATAGTGGGGCGCGCCCCCCTGGGGGGGCGCGAGGCTTTGCCAGGGGGGGCGCGTTCGACCTCGGGGAACATGCTTTTTAATTTTTTTAGTCCTAAAATAACTTGCCGTTGCACCTCCACTACGCTAGGGGGCAGTGGCGCTCTCATTGGCAGAGTTTGCGCAGGGGGCATTCTCAGGCAGGAAATATAACGAGGCGTATGTAGAGCTTGGCTTCAATGTGCCTGCGGTGGCAGACGAGAGAAGATCGATGTGCTTACTTTGTCCAAACATTTTGGTCGCGGACAGCATGAAGCCAAATAAATTAAGGTGTCATGGAAAGACATTACACCCCAATCACGCTGATAAGCTGCTTGAGTTTATTTTCAGCGAAAACGTGGCCAACGTGGTTACGGGTGCGGGGGCGGGAGACATTGAACACCCCGCTCGGCGAAGGCGGCGAGCGAGTTGGGTACCCGGCGGCTGGGTGTTAGGTTCCGAGGTCGGCCGGCTCGCGATGGCACCGGCGGGGGAGTGGTCCCCGACGCCGGCCGCGGCCCGGCCTGGACTATGGGAGCGTAGGCTAGGCGGACGG
>CAAKHF010021194.1:11622-32584 GCA_901007745.1 Hippocampus kuda
CTACAAGATGACCAACGTCTGTCAGTAAAGTTCTACGATTGGTGTCACCAAAGATATATTTAAAACACAGACTACAAGTTTCTCCTTTGAAGTAATCCCCCTGGATTCTTACGCTTGCCTTTTTCAGATATGATATCAACTGATATCCCAAGTTGGTTCTGTCGCGGGATCCTTCCATCCGTCTCTGCTCAGACTTTGACTTGCACTTTGACCGATGAAACTGACTGGAAATTAAATAAATTGCCAAATTAATATATGAGTTTGTGGCGGCAACTAAAGATGCTAGAGAAAACCCTTGCCGGTAAGACCACCATTTGTGAAATGATCAGCCATCTTTGAACATCTACGAGTATACTCTATCCATTCTGTCAACAGATGTTTCCATAGCCCTCGTGGTTCTGTCTCTGTCCTAACAATAAAACTGTTTGGAAATGAACTCAACATGATTCAGACTGCAGGGGAAACGTATCCGCAGAAATGCATGTCAATACGGGGAGGACCGAAAATCCTTCACTCAGAAAGGCCCCAAAATCAGTTGTTCAACTTACTTACAAGGTTCCTTCATAATGCACACACCCATTTCCAAAAGATAATTTATGATAATAATATAATAATATTGTCATAAAATAATGACAATGTCATTACCGGACAGCTCTGGGGCGCTTGTGAGTTGCGCCTGTAATGGGCTGCATTTTCACAGCCCCGCTATGTTCAGCGGAGAGATCAGTGCTGTTGAACGGTCTGTGGCTGGATGGTGCAAGGCTTAAGGGGCCGACGATGAGAAGAAAGGAGCGTCAGCGCAGAGCGCCGATGCGGATGTGGAACTGGGAGTCGCAGCTTGGAGTTGAAGCGGATTACGTGGGACAGGAGAAGTGAACTAATCTCTTTTTGTCAATGGACGCTACAGCTTCGTGCTTGCTTTCAAAACTTAGCTTGTAGCAGACGTCTCTGACCCACTGGTGAAAGGACACTTTGATCCTCTCCTCTTTCATCTATAACTATTTCAGACAACAAAGTGGATGCAGGAAAGTGGTGAAGATTGCACGACTGTCTGTGTCTTATGTGTTGTGTTATTTTTGTTATTTTGACTTCAAGATGGCGCAGCGAGAGTGGCTGCCTTTCCAGCAGCTCCTATATTTTGTTCTTCTACTTCTTCCTTTCATACCTTTGCTGCTGTGCATTGAAAATTTCTTCATTGCGAGACTAATAAATGTTTTCTTATCTTATCTTATCTTATCTTATCTTATCTTATCTTAATAAGCCAACTGATGTACCATCTCCAAATATCTTATGCATCATGTAACTGGCTGCACACCACAGATGTACTGTATCTTTACTTCTTGTGCGTTCCGTAAACGGGTCCTAACATCTCTGCTCAAGCGCAACTGAGACAGCCAACTTCATCTGTCGGAATTGTCAAACAAAGTAAAGGCTGACATCCACTCAGGCTGATATCAGTACTGTCATGTATTCTCTCCCAATCTTAATTGCCAATTGTTTGCAGCACCCGGCCCGCCTGCCCTGTTCCCAATGGAGTTCAAGTGTGTCCCCCGCTAAGTGCAAAACGCGTCATGTTGTCTTAGAGTGCTGCTGTCAGGGCGGGACAAGGAGCCGGTGATTGATGTGTTTCCCAGAGTGTTCCGCCAAGTTGCCCTGCACACCAATAATGACACATGATGGAAACGCCTGTCAGCGACCCATGAGCGCGAATGAAGACGGATGGCGTCTGGGATGGGAAGTGAGTTCAGTCGTGCGCTAAAGTTGCGAGCGCTTTCGGGAGATAATCTGCTCGCATCATTATCAGGTCGTCGCGGATTCTGGATGGCATTTTCGAAAAAAAGATCGCATCGCTATCTTCTCTTGTTGCTTTAAAACATGTCAGAGTTTGACCTTAAACTAGAAACCCTCAGAAATGATGTGAATGCTGAGAGGAGCTGTCACTGAGGCAAAATATCAATTAAGGAGCTCAAGTGTGGACGAATATCAATCCCCCCCCCCCCGACACTTGAACAGTACATTTAGATTATTCAGCACAGTAGCATGGTATTACCAAATGGAATACATTATGTATGTGACAGGAGGTGTAACCACCTCGTGTCTTCACCGCACATCTACTTTGTAAACAAACACACAGTACAGCTCAGCATTTAATGAGCAGACATCATGGCTAGGCACATGCTTTTGGGATTAGTAATTGAAAACGGCATCACAAGAACCTGCGACACTTAAACATCCAACCATCCATCCATCCATTTTCGACATTGCTTTTCCTGAACAGGGTTGCTGGGGGTGTTGGAGCCTAACGCAGCTAAGTTTGGCCTGAACTGGTCACCAGTCAGTCGCAGAGCACATATAGAGACGCACAACCACTCACACCCACATTCACACTGTCACTGAGTAGGAACAGATCCTACGCTGCCCACACACAAATCAGGCGAGTGTACAACTACACCATCAGCGACTCTCACTTAAACATTCAGTTTTCTTTACATCGTACATTATTTGCTTTGAGAAACTTTGACTTTTTGAGCTAATTTACATTGTAGCCACCATTTTTAATCTGTTCCTGTTCACACAACAGATGAGCACTTTAATAATTCACATTTGTTTCCCTCCTGTGCTCAATGTGAACTGCACCGTGACTTTAAAACTAATGTATGTGCTGAACCATGATATTTTTTTGTTTGACCCCATTAGCATGACACTTCTTAATTCTGTGCATGTTTTGTTAATGTCTTAATGTGGAAGGGAAGAACATGCATCGAAACAACACAACATCAGACTGCAGCGCAGCAGTGACTCTGAGTTACAGAGAGTGCTACGTACAAGAAGAACCTAGTGCTACTTCACCAAGTCTAAAGACAGCTGTACGTTATCTGATCACATGGAGCAACATCCGGTAAATCCCCATTACATGCTGAAAAAAAAAAATCTCCAGTTCACCTACTGCAAACCTGCTCAGGCTTTTTGTTGAATTTGAATAATAATCTGCGTGATTAAAAATGGGGAATACGATAACAGCCTTGATATCTGAAACTATCCTAAGTTATATTTATTTTTATATATACTGTAAAGGTGGGTTGGCACGATGGAAGACCAGTTTGCTCGTCCACCTCGCAGTGCAGAGGCGCAGCGTATGATTACTTACTGTGTTGAGTGCATGGTCTCCTTGTGCCTGTGTGGGTTTTCTCCGGGTACTGCGGGAGTTGGGGGGGGAAAAAAAACAAAACACCAATAGCTCTCGGTAATAAAGCAAAACAACAATGATTTTTCAAGCCTCTGGTGTGACCGATGCCCATATCGAATGATGGCTGATTGGTTTCAAAACAAGGAAGTGAGAGTTGAGGTCAAAATTCTTCTGTTCTGCCACCTTGCCTCTGAGTGTAGCAGGTAAGTATCGAAAAAGGCAGGCAAATTATACGGGACGTGTCAAATGTTATTTCACACTTTGCAGCGAGACTCAAAATACAAATACTGTGCCATAATGCTAAATAATGAAGTTTAATACGCCCATTGGCAGCATGAACGCCAGTATTTCACACTACAGTCTAGAGTGCAACCAGCGCAAGATAAGACCAGAGATAGTGTGAGGGAGATCCAAAGTTTAAAAAACAAGTTTGTGGTAACTTCAGAGTAGGGGTCACCAACCATTTTGAGAGTGAGAGCTACTTCATTTGTACTGATTGTGTGAAGGGCTAACAAATTGATACACGTCTGAACGAACATATTTGTCCTTTCATAATATTAGCACGTGTTATTTTTAATACTTGATGATTTTAATCTTCAGACTCTGATCGTGTTAAAGATGTCTCGCCGGTGTTTGCATTTTAAAATTAGAATTTCCACAACAATCCAAGCAAATCACAATGTCCTAGCACTGGCGGGCTACTTATTAGAATAAATGTACGTATGTTATCCCATATTTACTCTTATTGTAATTATAAAACATTTATTCAGGAGTGTGACCTTGCAAAAACCTCATTTATGATGGTATAAGTTTACTATGGGCGGTTTGGGAGAGACAAGCAGGTTCCTGTTCTCGGCTTTATAATTAACACCCTCTGATGAAGTTAACAGCCTCCGATGAAAATAACACAGAAGATAACACCAACCCCAGGATGTCGCATCTGTGAAGCGTCAACAGTTGCGATCACAAACCAACGACCTCCAGCATGAGCCCTCTCATCAACTCAGGAATGAATTGTGTGTTCTGATTGAACGTCTCCATTCGGAGTATTCATTGCTGTTCTGAAATGTGCGAATACTCCCCACCTCCTGTTTCGAAGGGACCTTCTTAATAAAGGCGACAAGTGCAGTTTTTTCAAAGCTTCCCAGGACTGTAACAGTTTACATATCTCAGCTAGCTGACAATTATGGAAATTTAGATGCTCAGTGAATCTAATGTCCTTATTTGGAATGAGGGAGGAAGTCCGCGCCAAGATTCAAACCTTCAACCTGTCAAGCAGACATGTTAACCACCAGAGTTGGGTGTGTCAGTAAATTTTGCCATGTTATCATGCGTCATTCACCAGCGTCCGCGTCACCTATCCGTCATTATCAGTCTATTATTTCAAGCCGACCAAAACTGTCAACAACCGTATGTCACTCCGTCATCGTTATTTTAAACGGTCTTCCAACATCGCTAGATTACAGTTCGTCACTGCTACTTTAGGATCGTCAGATGATCTTCATCTTCTGCGGCGTCGCCAATCAGTGACGCCGCAAAACTCACTACCGTATTGGCCTGAATATAAGACGGTGTTTTTTGCATTGAAATAAGACTGAAAAAGTGGGGGTCGTCTTATATTAAGGGTCTAGACATTATACCCATTCACGACGCTAGATGGCGACAGATATCAATGAAACAAATGCTGAACTTGACTCCCCAGGCCAAAGTGAACCCCTGCTACGAAGAATAAACATAAAAATAGCGGTAGCACGAAGAAGAAAAATAAAAAATAGCGGTCAGAACGAAAAGAGAAGAAAATAATAGAAGAGATACATAGAGAAACATAGTGAGTCGAAGATCGGCCAGGTTAACCGGCAGCTGAGGAGAAGTTATGATGTAATTTACATTTCAAAAACCAGAAGTCCTTCATTTACGAATGTGATTGCACTTTAGATTTAAATGAGGCAAAATAACATGCTTTTTCTCTCAAATATATTGTTATAATCATTTGTTTCAGATGTACTGTAATTATTTTCTGTATAAAAATCAATTTGGTGTTCAAAAAGTCTTTTTTCAAACTTGAGTCTTGAAAAAGAGGGGATCGTTTTATAATCAGGGCTGTCTTATATTCCGGCCAATACGGTACTTAACTCACAACTTAATACATCAGACGAATGTACAGTATTACAAAAGGATACAAGACTGGAGAGGTCCATTGGTATTGACCCGATTAGTGATGATTCTGGGGACTGACGAAAACCCGATTGCGCCTGTGTTTATTCCCAACCCAGTCATTCGGCATTCAGCAAAAAAAAAAAAAACAACCTGGCGTCCGACAGTGATGGACTAAATTACTCTTATTATATGTTGCTTTTTGATCTCTTTCTATTGCCTGTGCCACCAAAACATGTCAAATAAATAATTTGGTTTGCAGAGGAGAGGATTAATATTTATGTATGGCCTTTATTAATGTGTTTGGATGGCATGGTGTTAAAAATACACACGGCGTCAGATGAAAGGCTAAATATCTGATCGTGGTCTGAAGATTTTTTTCTACCACTGCTGTGGATTTGACGCGTCTCTTAGGAACACGTTTTTCAATGCTGAAAGAATTAATGATGTTTCTCATCAATGGATTACTTTCTTCATCTGTTACACCGTTGTCACCATCACACGCACACCAACGTGCACACTCATTCATAGAGGACGCAATGAAAAAAAGAATTGGAATACATCGAAGACAGCCCACCCCCCCCAACCACAAAATATTAACACACATACACATTCCAACACACTTCTAATCAGCTAATCATGACCCGGGGAATCCCTGCTGGAGGCGATGGGACTCATTGAGACTTTTTCCACATTTTTCTACGCCATCCCATGTGTTCTCGCCACGCTCTTGCCGACGACACCTTGGAGCGGGCGATTGTCTCCGCCGAAATGATTCATTGTGCGTCAGCTGTACTGAGATGGCACTGGCTGGCCTTCCTCTCTATCTCCCCCACGCTCTCCCTTCCTTGCAATTTTAAGGTTGAGCCGGATGATTTTAATTTGTCAAAACTGTTTACCGACACGCCGGCGAAGCTATTACTGGTGTGTCACCAGAGAGTAGATAGGTAATGAAAAGCATACAAATGGCAGATTGGGGGACGGGGAGGGGGATGCGCTAGCACGAGTCATGTTGTTGGGCCTCTCGTGGAAAATAAATAATTAAATACATAAATAAAATAAAGAAAGGACGGAGCTGGCAATGATTTATTATTCAATCTTTTCTTAGGAATCAATTATGCGGAAATGCTAATGGCGGACATTAAGCATTTCTCCCGTTGCAATGAATAATTCAAATGTGTATTGTCTGCAAAGAGGGGGAAAGTCAAACACGACGTTGTCCTCGACACAAATGCAGACAGGAGCGGACGAGGCTTAATAAGTAATGTCAACATGCACACAAGTTGAGCACAATAAACATTGTAGGCTTTCATTGTTAGTGCAGACACAGATAATCAACGATATGCCACCAACTTGGATGCACTCAACCAGCTTGATATTTACCGTGCCATGCCCAAACAAAACGGCTGCATTCTTGAGATTCTTGAGATACAATCCATCATTCAGCTAATTTTTGGGGGGGGGGGGGGCTTTTGAGCAAAAAATGTAGATACAATCACTGTATGGTGGCAGTGAGCTCAAATAAGTTCACAATGACCCACTTTGATTTGAAGAATTTTTCACGAGCTACCAGAGTTTGAAGCTGCTCACAATTGACGTTACTGACAAACTAAACATCGAACAAACATCATCACGCAAAACAACTGCAGAGCTAAGTGTGACCTTCATGCTAGCACATAAGTCATGGGCTAATGAATAGCATCTGAACTTCGTCTACATGTAGTCTATAACCTTTTCAAAGTCCCGAATATTGCTTGTATTCGGGTTTTGAAAGGCCATGTAAACACCTGCAAAAACCACGTAAAGGCCTCTGTTTCAACAGGACTATTTGATCATATAAACGCGTATCGGAATACATCTGCCGAAAGGAACATTCGCTTGTGTTCTGCTCTATCTGCAAGGAATCTGGGTGTTTTGAATACAGGAAGTACAAGGTACTTGTATACACGGCATCTGGCGAACAGACGTATCTATGAATGGACTAACACTGGCCATCGCCACACGTGAAGCCACTCGGTCAGTGAATCTAGCTTGACTTACCAGAAATACACATGCAGCGGTTAACAAACATGGAGAACCTCAAACGCATCATAAAACCACAATTTAGGAGCGAGGAAACACACTACTTTATGAATGTGCTAATATATATGAATATATTGTCATGTATTTTATTGATAGTAGAAAGAAGCGGAAATTACATCTCATTGCGTTATGACGTTTGTTTAGATGGGGATATTCCAACTGATCAGAATTACCATGTTTGCGGGAGTCACTCTGTCCTTCTCACTCTGTCTTTCTCATGCATTGGACCTTAGGTGGAGTATTAACTGAATGTAAACGGAGTCAGTGTCTCAGTGTTATTAAAATGTGTCTAAAATCAAGTGCGATCTGTCGTCATGCATAATATCACACAAGACCTCAATTCAGTGGGCATTATAGGATTAATTTTGCATGGATTGGTTTCATATTGTGGCTATTTTAGTGGCAGATTACAAAAGAGGAATTTGTCTCAAAAAGAGTGAGGAGAAAAAGAATACCGTGTAAACTCCCATTTTTCATTGGGGAAGAGGGGTTGGCATGAATAACAAAAAAACGTAAGTGACTGACATGCCTCATATCCCACGAAATGTTAATATTTGCCTATTTAAGATTTATACCACAAACTATAATCCCAAAGCACCTCAGTATCATTTCAAACTCATTTTTCAACATTAACCAGGCTGGAAGGGTATATCAAGGCATCACAGTATTTGTTTGAATACCACTTAGGCCATGGATATAAAACAATCCAAAGAAAAACGATTCGGGGCAGAGAAATACAGTCAAAGTCAAGTTTGAAAATAATCCTTTTGAAAGACTAATCAATCCCAGATGCAATGTGCAGAGAAGAGAGGAAGAGGAGAAGTGGTGTCAGGGGCCTGAGAAGTAACTTGGCCACACACAAACATGCAAACACACACACACACACACACACACACACACACACACACACACACACACACGCACGCACGTACGCACAGGGGGACAGCAAGGACGCGTCTGGGCCGCGCTCATCATTTAGGTCTCGCTGGGAGGAAGCCGCCACACAAGTCGAGGCGCATTAATGTCACACTGGCCCCATCACCGCCACTTAATTACACACCTGTTAATGGCAGCGCCCTAGCGTGTGTTTGTGTGTGTGTGTGCGTGCGTGCGTGCGTGCGTGCGTGCGTGCGTGTGTGTGTGTGGAGAAGATATATCATGCCTGTTTTGGGTGTGATACCTCATCCTTGTTATTATATCATCACAGACCACAGTTAGAGATCGATAAACCATGAAATAATTGACGAATCGTTAGACAAACACACACCATTCACACCACACTTTGAGGTTGTAGTTCATCATTGGCAACCTTGGTTTTAGCTGATTATTTAGTTTTATTTCCATTTTTTTCTTGAAGCATTTTGTATTTGATATACAAAGATCGCCTGTTTATCACTAGAGTAACGATCCAAACCCAACCGAGATAGGCGAAAATCTGTGATCAAGACACCATTGAAAAACAACCAATAAATATTTTAACTTATTAAAACATACTTAACCATAGTGTAAGCATGTCCTGAACAGCATCTTCAGTGTGAACTAAAACCTGCACGGCATTGTTAGGGGATTTTTAAACAACTGATTATGTGATTGCATACCCTCATAACTGAGATGTGGCTATTCATAATTACTATTTATAATATACATATTTCATAAATACTGCTATTTGAAACTGCTCTTAAAGCTTCTCTGATAGTATCTTTTGGTAATGAGCAGTGTTGTGTTTTTGTGTCTCGAGAGTTGAAATCAAATGTCATTAAAAATGTTTTAATAACACGCTGGAATAGGAGACTCAAGCGGATGATGGCCATTTTTGAGTCATCGAATCGTAATGCATTTTCCCCACTGCGTTTGGGAGATTTGAAGTATGTTTATGCAACATTATATATATATTGTAAATTTCCCCAGTGTGGGACAAATAAAGGATATCTTATCTTATCTTGTCTTATATGCTGTCTAGGCACCATAGCTTCCCCATCTTGATTAAAACCCCATCCATTCCAATGCCAGCTAACTCAACCCACATACTTTTGGTCACGTGACTCATCAGATGACGCCGAACTCCGCAGTGACAAGTGCTTGGTGTTAATTAGACGAGGCTCAATGCGTCGGTCTGACAGCCCTCACTAATTGCATTGATGTGAAGGTCCCGTGGGCGAGGCCTGAAAGCAGAGGTTATCCTATATATCCCCTCTGAAGTGAGAATGAGATGGTGGAGGGGGGGGGACGTCACCTATTCCACACAGATGTAATCTTGGCTACTGTGGAATTCGTCTCAAATGCTGAGAAGTGTGTTGAATGGTCGCCAATAGATGACAGAGGATTGTAAAGCATGTCCTTCCTATCTGTTGCTGAGGCACAGGGGGAAAATGAAAAGCTTTCACGAATGGCCAACATTGAAGCATGCTGCACCAAACTTGACTGACATTTGAAAGAGGGCTCTTGTATTCTTCACACCCTGAACAATTATTTCTGGAAAAATAGTGAACTTTTGGTCAAGCTTATAACACTCATACCGACAATGAAACCAAATATGAGATTCATACTTCCCCTTAAGTCACAAAAGGCCCGAGTGTCAGATGAAGAAAATCCAACTCTTAATTCAAGTCCATTTATTTCGAGTGGAAACATCAAAATCATACATTAAAAAAATACTTCTTTAAAATCAAACCACAATTATTAGCACCCCTGATGTTAATGCTTGGTTTGTATAACCCCCTTTTGCCAACAAAACAGGACCTTCTCCTACTTTGTGTTATGTTTCACAAAGAGAGAAAATACAGAAAAAAAAGAGTTCCGTGACCTGTCTGTCCTTTTTGCACAATTTCTGAATCATGCAGCAATCAAGGTCCTCTCTGCACTTTTCTCTTTAGCCCTCCTACACAGAATTCCAGCGGGGTTGAGGTCTAGAGACTGAGATGTCCATAGGGGGAACTTGATTCTGTGGCTGTTGAACTCTTTCTACAAATCTTTTGCAGTCTGAGAGTATGCTTCTGTTATGTTTCGGTCTGGTTACGTTTGGTTTTGATTCCTCATGTGCCCATTTTTCGCCACCTGTTCTCGTTATCAGTGTTCCTTGTGTGTAACCAATTAGCTCCCTCAACCCTTTGTGTCTTGTCCAGGTGTTTCTCGTTGTCTTGTCACTTAGCTTGTATTTAGTTCCTTGAGTTTCTGTCAGTCTTTGTTGGGTCAATGTGAGCTGTGAGTACTGTATGTGAGCTGTGAGTATGTGCGCATACGTGTGCTCCTGTCATGTTTTGTTTCCTGTTATAGTTTGGTTTGATACTTGTGATTTCCAGGCATTTTTTGAGTACTTCGACTTAGTGTTTTTTTCCATTGTACTCCTGTGTGTATTTTTTGGTTATATACATTTTGGTCAACCCACCCTGCTCCTCCCTGCCTCCCTGCTTTTTGGGGTCATACAACTACCATCATGCAAAACAATTTTTGAACAACTTATTGAATGTATTCAAGAAATGCAGTATGTATAATGAACATGAGACATTTGATATAAAAAGTAGAAAGAACAATTATATATATATATATATACAAACCGAAAGGTGTATAAATAAGTACAGTACACATAAGGGTAAAAGTATTTGATGATATGTAGATTTTTCTTTTTCTTTGGTATTGAAAACTGATCAATAAACATTATTGCACAACTAGGGGTAGGACTTGATAAGTTGTATACTTCTCCCTACTCCTTTGAGCATATAAATTGTGATAATGTTTGTATTACTGACTTTTATTTTTCCTTTTATAACTTTGTTTGCATTTTGTTAATCTGTTATTGTATGTTCTATATATGTTCAATAAACAAAAAAAAAAACGTGACAGCTTCTGCATTAACGCATCTTATTCACTGGTGTCAACAATTTTAGATGGGACAATATGTACATAGTTGAGTCATTCGGAAATAGGGGCTGATCATGTGATTTATTTCAGCTGGTCCTTAACGGCTGAAAAAGATTGCTTTTTGAATTTCTTAATTTTTTTCAAATTAAAAAAAAGAATATATATATAGATGACGCAATTTTTTTTTCAGATCTGTATTTTCCGCACTATAAGGCTCACCTCAAGTGTTTAAGATTGCATGACTGTTTCTTATGTGTTGTATTATGTTATGATGACTTCAAGATCGTGCAGCTCCTATACTTTTTGTTCTTCTACTTTCTTCCTTTGCTGCTGTAAATTGGGAATTTCTCCATTTTTAGACGAATAAAGGTTTTCTTATTATACATTTTCTCAAAAGCCGACACTGCACTTTATATTATATTATATTATATTATATTATATTATATTATATTATATTATATATATATATATTATATATATATATATATATATATATATGATATGTGGATAAATATTCAGATTTCTAGGACATAGTATTTTAAGTGTTCTGTAAAGCGCTTTGTTACAGCCGTAGCCGTTGTGAAAGCATTAATAAAGCTGTATTGTATTGCGTTGAATTCCCGTCTAGTGGATTCATAACGCAACTGCAGCCACTATTGTAGCTTCTATTATTTGCACCTTATAATGCGGTACATCCGATATATGAAAACAGTTTTAAAATAGGCCATACATTGAAGGTGCGCCTTAAACTCCGAAGCAAAAGCGCCTTACAGTGCGGAAAATACAGTAATTTACATTTCTCCAACAAGCGCCAAGCAAGTAAAACTGCCTATTGTCGATAAGTTTTTCATCTAAAAATATACATTGTGAACCAGCCATGCCTACGTTCATGCTGCAAAGTCCCACCAAGTCTGCTGGTACCAACACAATGAAGAGACACGGTGGCCATATTATGCCCACATATTGGGATCTAAACAGTCAAAGGAAAGCTGTTTCCTAAACTTATGAAAAAAGAGAGCCAATCAGGGCAAAGCTTATTTCCATCTTGAATTTTTTTTAAAATATTCATCTATCCATTCATTTTCTGATCCGCTTATCCTCACAAGGGCCCGGGGCATGCTGGAGCCCATCCCAGCTGTCTTCGGGCAGTAGGCAGGGTACACCTTGAACTGGTTGCCAGCCAATCGCGGGGCACACAGAGATGAACAACCATCCACACTCACACTCACAACGAGCGACAATTTAGAGTGTTCCAGGAACATGCCATACATATGTGCTTGGAATGTGTGAGGAAACCGGAGTACCCGGAGAAAACCCACGCAGGCATGGGGAGAACATAAAAACTTTACACAGAAAGGCCACGGCCGGATTCAAGCCCTGTCGACCATCGTGCCGCCCTTTTAAATATTTAAGAGTTCAAAATCTTTTTTTTTAATTTTTTTTTTTCAGATCAATGAAAATAGCTTGGAAAAAGGGCCTCTTTCTCATTTCCAACTCAAATTATCTCGCAACCTTGGTAATAGGCTGTCAAAGATTCTAAAATTAAAATATTATAAAAGGGAACCTAAAAATTATGATATCAATTCATCAGTATAGGTTGATGATAAATAATGTTTTGGATACACTCACAAATACCGAGAAGGTTTTTCCAAATATTTGCATCTCACCCTACAGTTAACATTCCACAGCTCTTCTACCTGCATGGAAATGTTAATAGTCTCACACAGGGCACCCCAAATGTCACCCCTACAAAGTCAAGGCCTTTTGGGTAATATTACACATGTGTAAATGTCAGCAAAACTGCGTAGCTGTTGAGTGAGTGTTGTCTGTCCTATGCAATCTTGTGATAACAGACGATGCTTCCTATGCTTGTCACCATCACGTGCGCAGCAGATATGTTGATGCGTTATCAAATGCGCAGGGAAGGTGTTCCGTACGTTGTTGTCGTCTCCTCCCGCGCTGAGATGAGGCAGCTTTGACGGATGGAGACGAGCACGCTAGCTGTCTTCCGTGACCCCATCTACGAGATTGAGTCTGATGTTCATGCACGCCTCATCTCGGCATTGTTGTACGCGATGGACAAATGGCCCCGGTAATGCAAAGAGCTGCTCGTGTGCACCTTTTATGCATTCAGCAGTCACATTCTGGCTCCGAAGACAGTGTTAAATTATGATGTTTTCAATGCTGCATTTTGTTTGGGGATGAGAAAAGATTTTTTTTCGTCAAGCTACATGCTCATCAAATTTGTAGCGCACATTAAGAAAGTAAGAAAGTAAGATCTGTTTTAAGGATCGTTTCTGGTGGTATTGTTTGGTAGACCGAGCTTTAAAAGGAATGATCTCATATTTCTAACACTATTTGTGTTGTAGAATTCAGCAGTGTGCTTTTGCACCCTACACACATTCGATGAAGACAGAAACGTTTCATGTTTTTTTTTTTGGTAATATTCAAATGAAAAAAAACAAAACAAAAAACAATTGAATAAAATACAATATAATCCAAGCCCCCAAACCTTTTAACAGTGTATTTCTTTTTCCTAATGTTTTTGTTGTGACTGTTCCTCTTAATGTTTCAGTTGCGATGCAGTTGCTGAGTCTCTTTGCTTTGCACTTTTATTTTGTCATATTGGCTTGATGTCTCACAGTATATCAAGTTGGATTACTCAGTGACATGCTTTCAGTACCTCGAGCTTTCGAGTGTCAGCGTTTCCGTGTCTTCTGCATCCTGTCCTGCTCTCTGTCGTTACTTTGTATTTTCATTGATGAAGAAGTTTACTTTTGAACTCCTGGGTCCGAATACTGCTCCTCATGTGACAGTTTCTTTTAACCATAACATTTCTCAAGCATTCGGTAAAGGCTCATCTTTTAAACTTGGTTGTTTCTTTTTTTGTTTTTTTCATAAGAAATACAATAATATCAACTTTTTTTGCACTGGTTGTCAAGCGGTTAAGAAACACATTGTGAAACATGATGATACTGTTTGGGGCAGCTCAGTAGATTTGTGGTTTGTACACCTGCCTCAACAGTTTTGAGGGTCAGGGTTTAAAAACTCAGTTTCCTGTGTGAAGTTAGCACCTTCTCCTCGTGCGTGCAGAACAAAATTGTCCATAAGTGTGAAATTGTGTGTGAATGGTCCGTTGTTGATATGTGCCCTGTGATTGCCTGGCAGCCATTTGGGCTGAGAAAGCCTCTAGCTCACGTATGAGGCTAATGAAAACAAGTGCTGTACAAAATGGATGGATGGGTGGTGTATTGTACTGCAATTTTCAATGTGGTGGAAATTGGGGAAAAAAAATACAAAACACTGGACTTAGGTGAACATTTTAAAAACCCAATGAAAGTATGTCCACTTGAAGCATAGAAAATAAACACGGTACCCATTCATCCATCCACGGCGGTCATCTTTATCCCATCCGAAAGGGGAGATCTTTTTGCAATTTCCTTTAAATCAGTGCTTCTCAATTATTTTCTGTTACCCCCCCCCCACACACACTATAAGAACCAATTCACACGCACCCCTACTCTCTGCCGCCACGATAATTATTATTTGACTACAAAGTTGTGATAGGTACACTTCTGCATTACATTGTATCCTTATTAAGATTAAAGAAAAGAAAAAAGAAAGAAAAATAGTTCAACTTACAGCAAAGAATAACTTTATTAACATCGTTTTATAAATCTGTAACGGAAAAGATTTTAATTGCATCAGTTTGCCTGAAATAAGAAAAATCCTTTGAACATTTTTGACCAACTTGTTGTAACATTTCATTCTGAAAATGAAATTTAATAATATCAATAAATAATAACAAATTCAAATTCATTTCAGGAACATTACCTCAGGAGCACAATAAATAAAACGCTTAAGTCTTTTTTTTTTTTTTTTTTGTAATCAAAATGAGGAAGTCAGGATAAATGGCTACGATGAGCATGTTTTGCAGTTTCCCAGCGGCTTATCAGTGTGATTGAGGCGTAATGTCTTTAAGTGGCGCCTTGATTTATTTGGCTTCTTGCTGTCCGTGGCCAGCATTTTTAGACACGGTAAACACACCGGTCTTTCCTAGTCTCCCACTGTAATCACAGTGATGCCAAGCGCATACATAAGTTTCGTCACACAGTATTTCCTTGTCTTAACTTTCAGATGACTTTCTTTTGTCTCATTATCTTCATCTCTTTGTGCCTTTCTTTTCACCTTGTCTCTTGAGGATTTGTTTCCTGCACTTCATGTTGCCTGCTCGGTGCAAAAACGAAACAAAACAAAACAAAACAAAAAAACCCCACCTAACTCATAAAACTAAAACGTCCTGCGCACTTGAGAGTGCGACTGCCAACTGCTGTAGTGGATGTGCAACTACACCTTATTGTAGTCTCTTCGGCAAAAAAAGCATGTTCCCCAGAGTCACACGCACCCCACGGGTATCACATTGCACCCACGCCCCAATATTTTCGAAGGACTGCTTTAAATATACTTTGCATGTCCTTTCCCTGTGCTGAATTTAAAAGGAAAGAGGGTTGCCGATTCACTTAGCTGGAAGCCAGCTGCTTTCCGCCCCAACAATGGCACAAATTTCCTCTTCTACCTGCGCGAGTCCGGTTCAATACCAAAATAAAGAAAACTCCACCGATATGCACAGTTAGACTGTGCTTTGTGCTATACATGGCACTGTGTGTGTAGCATGTTGCAGTACATACTGAAAAGCAAAATGTGAATTTATGTATTGACTGAGGTGTCTAGAAATGGAAAGAAAAAATGAAATCCTCGTTCAGACAGTCGAATTGGTGCCTATCAGGTGGTGTAATTTCTTTTCCCTCCATATAATTCCCAATAGCAATGATGGCACGCCGCATGGGCAAAATACACAAGCCGCACAGGGTACGCAATGTTCACCAAAATGAATGAGCGAGGGAGCAAGGGATGTGTTTAGACATGAAGAAAAAAAAAGGAGCTGCTATCGGATGCATTTCAGACAGCATGTAACCCAACAGGATGGCTTTCCTGTTGAGAGGCCGCCTTGACCTTTTCAGTATGCATCAGCAGATTGCATCTCCCGTCCCAAAACCAATCAGCAGAGTAGAATTTCCAGGTCAGTGTAGCCACCTCAAAGTAAAAGGTCATGACGAGAGCGTCCAGGGTCTGCCATGACTTGCCAGACGGTGGGCTCCAACTCCCGGATAAATGACGCTTTTACGTAGCCTTCTCACCTGGCTTGACTCCATTTGAGCAGCTATTAAAAAAAAAATAAAATAAAAATCTGCAATTAAAACAAACAACCAAAAAAAAAAAAAACTGTTCTCGTAATGTAATAGACTGCAAAAACATCTGAGTGAGGTTTTATTAAACTTCAAAAACATCTTAGTGAGGTTTGCTGGATCAGTATTACAAGCAATATTTGAGGCAGACTGAAGCGAGCTGAATAAATCATGTGTACTTACGACTGTGAAGGGGAATGTTTAACATCCGGCGTTTGGTACAGCTTTCAGTGGATATGACTTTTAATATATCGGTTTAATAACGTTTAATATATATTTATTTTATACAGTATCAATTGCTGGAATATAACTGTGAATAAAAGCCCCTGGTCTCTGATCCTCATTAGGGTGTGGCAGAGTCTCTCCTAGCTCACATATAAACCTATCCCACTTATTTTTGACAATGATAAGCCATCAAAATTAGACATTTATGCGACTGTATAGTCGAAGACAGTTGGGTCAAAAATAACCCTAACACAGGTCAAAAAGGGACCGTCCAACACTGAGACAATTTGACCCAAATTTCTTGATTGTTTTTATTCACGAAACAACCTCCAGAAAAATACGAAGGTTGATCCAAATGGAGATTCAGTCAGTTTTGGTCCCAAATTGTTGTTTATTAATTTATTTTTTAAGAAAGTGTTGCATGCATGTTTTTGGAATGTGGGAGGAAACCCAAGTACCTGGAGAAAACCCACATAGGAATCGAACACTGCACCTCTCACTGTGAGACAGATGACTGTGCCACCCTGATTAAGGTCTTTCTATTATGTTTTAAAAATAATTTATTTTCGTTTAGTTATTTTACAAAACTAATTTCTTAACTTTTAAATGTTTTTAAAGTTTTCTGTCAATGTGTTAAAACGGTGTTCTGGTAATTTGTGTATGCTACTTTTGTTTTCTCTGCTTGGCTTTTGAATGTCGCGAACGGTTTTGTTTGTTCGTGCTTGTTAGGTGTTGCGTCTTTGCTTGTGAGAAGCACAGCGAGTTACCTTGTGTATTAAATGTGCTGTATAAATAAAGCTCCCCCAAGACTTAAAGAAAACATATTTTGAAAAATCACTTCCCAGGTGCCCTTAATGCATGGGTTCTTTGGGAAAGAATACACTTTTGTTAGTGGAGTTTAGTTCCTCTTTTTTGTCATTTGAGTCCCGCTGGAGCTATTCCTTACCACCGCAGAATTAAATATGCTACAGTACAGTCAACTATTGCCCTCCTTCAAGGAAGCAGAAACGTGCCTCCTAAACTATTAACAGTTGGGTTAAGAAATAACCCAATTTGGGTCAAAAAGGGTAGACAAGTGGGGTAAATTTGACCCAAGTTTCTGGGTGCAAAAAAAACAAACATTTTTGGGATGTTCTGTACCATACGATGTAGTTTTCTGGGTTGTTTTGTCCAAAATGACCCATTGTGGGGGTAGGTTTGTGCAAAACAAATGAAACGGTTGGGTTGAATTGACCCGGACATCTTCAAAATATGAATTCATATTTTCACTTCACTTTAAAATGGCAGAAATCAGTCAGCCCAATTTATCTTTCGGTGGCTCATTATCTTACAGATACATTGTAAAAACACGTGGGTTAATGGTCCCGAGGTGTGATTGTGAGCGCAAATGGTTGTTGGTCTCTGTGTGCCCTGTGATTGGCTGGCAACCAGTTCAGGGTGTACCCCGCCTACTGCCCAAAGACAGCTGGAATAGGCTCCAGCACGCCCACGACCCTCGTAGAGGATAAACGGATTCTAAAATGGATGGATCTTTATCAAATATATAGGATGGGGGGAAAAGCAACGTTAATCTGGATTGAAAAGCATGTTGGTCACACTCCATCGACAACCTGAGCGTAATGGTTCAAGTATCCTCATGTTGATGTTGATGCGATGATAGCACAGACATAGACGGTTTGTTCATACATCCTCTCTGCTTGGCACTTATGATCAAGAGTGCTTACTACCAATACTCTCGGTGCTGGATATTTAATCGCCCAATCAATCTTACCTGCGACGAGGGGCCCTTAGCCACTCTTTGGCAAGGGCATCTCTGCCTGCAATTTGCGCTGCATTTCCCGCCCCCCTCCTGCCAACGGGATGGCGAAATAAGACGAGCAACCAGGGAGGTGAGATGGAAACTGAGGAGAGGGAGGATTGTTGAATCAATTGATTCGAATGCTACCAATGGCCATCATTCTCCTTCTCCGTCAGCGCGGCCAAATGGAGTGTGGGACCCAAAACGTATTTTCTTCAGCATATACGTCCTGCTCTCGCTTGCGACGTCCATCTCACACACCGTCTCTCCTAATTTGTTGTCCTCTCGCTGAGCTGACTGGCTCGCTACACCCCCAACCTTGTATGAAAAATGCTTTGTTTTCTGGGTGAAAATAAAAACAACACTGCAAAGCAGATGACTTGTGATTCACTCAGGATCGTAAAAACATATCTTTGAAATGCTGCAGATTTCTTGTTCAGTGAGATGGCATTGGCTTATCAATATCATCATACTGAAGGGTACGCCCCCCCCCCAAAAAAAAAAAACTGTGAACCTTGACTTTTAACGTCCTGCTTCGGTTTTTGCATTGAATATAGTCAAAATGAAAAACATGAGCTTCTTTATCTTTGGTGTAAACAGGAATGGGTGCTTGCAATAAATTCTCCATGATGTGAAATGTTCTTAAATAAACCAAAATAATGTACATCCATCCATTCTTTTTCCGATCCGCTTATCCTCACAAGGGTCGCGGGGGGTGCTGGAGCCTATCCCAGCCTTCCTCAGGCAGTAGGCAGGGGTTACCCTGAACTGGTTGGCAGCCAATCGCAGGGCACACACAGACGAACAACCATCCACGCTCACACTCACACCTAGGGACAATTTAGAGTGTTCAATCAGCCTGACATGCATGTTTTTGGAGTGTGTGAGGAAACCGGAATACCCGGAGAAAACCCACGCAGGCCCAGGGGAACATGCAAACACCACACAGGAAGGCCAGAGCTGGAATTGAACCCGGTACCTCTGCACTGTGAGGTCGATGCGCTAACCACTGGACCACATGGCCACCCAAAATAATGTACATGAAAAATAAATAATTAATGATATGAAACCCATCGTTTATTTTAGAAAAGTCCACTATTAATAGTCTTGTTTGGAAATTACCAATGCAAATAATTTAAAAATATACTGAAACGACCTAAAACAGAATGGATTAAAAAGAAAGCATGCCTTTTATCATGATTTTTTTTCTTTTTAGGAACTGAATGATGCAAAAACGTGTGTATATGTCAGCTTTTGTCTTTAAATGGATTTCAATAGTTTTTATTATTTTCGGGAAAAACTATCAAAGACAAGCGTAACGCCGACAGTTTGATCAATCTGAATCATAATACTTTAAAAGCACGAATAAATAATTTGTTCTAAATTTTTCGGCAACTGAAGAGCCCGAGACAGACCGTTTAAATACTCATGGGAGTTGGGTTTTCAGTGTGCATTTTTTTTTTTGTGCATCACTGATGTTCACGTTCATTTTGCACAAGTGTAACTTTCTGCCAGAAAGCAAATCACTAGCCATGCCATTTCTCAGTCAAAGGCTGTGCTGCACTGAAGAGTTCTGTCGGAACCTTCGCTGGTCAGTTTATCTTGATTGCTCGCTAATACTAGCATTCACTACTGGAAGACTGTACATTGTCAGTTGAACTTTTTAATGAAAAAAAGACTGAGTACACGGCTGTGGGGCCTTTTTCTGACAGATGCAGAAGAAAGTGTTATCTATCCAAATTGCTTGTTCTTATACTCACTTAGCTGCACCCACGTAGGGAGGTTACTTTGCCTAGCGCATGTGACAAAGTGTGACTCCACAGTCTTAACTATATTCAACGAGTATGTGTGCCAAGAGTGCCATAGATAAGGAAAGCTAAGCAAGGAGAAAGGTCAGAGCATCACAATGGCGTAGCACAAGTCACCCACTGTGCCAATTGTGTGCCATAGAGGCCTAATTGAATGGTAGAAAGAGAAAATGTGTGGCTGGAGCACTTGCGGTTACATGTAACCTAATATGTTCCTTACCAAAAAAAAATCGGAATACATGTGTCATTATTCAGCACACCTCGTCATAGTGAACATACTTGAATACCTACATTGGGGCATTACACATTTTTTTGTTTTGCCAACAATATTCAACATAATATTCCATTTTTCCATTCATTTCCTGATCCGCTTATCCTCACAAGGGTAGTAGGCGGGGGACATCCTGAACCGCTTGCCAGCCAATTGCAGTGCACACAGAGACGAACAACCATCCACGCTCACCCTCACACCGAGGAATAATTAAGAGTGTTCAATCAGCCTGCCATGCATGTTTTTGGAATGTGGAAGGAAACCGGAGCACCCGGAGAAAACCCACACAGGCACTGGGAGAACATGCAAACTCCACACAGGAAGGCCGGAGCC
>CAAKHF010021195.1:0-11744 GCA_901007745.1 Hippocampus kuda
ATTCATCAAGGAGGAGACTCTGTGCTTGGTGGTTGCGCCTTCTCGGCAGCATGGATATACCAGCACTGTTTTTGACTGGGAGGAATGTCGGCGCCATTTGACTGTCGTTGCTGGACAGTCCCGGGGCGCTTGTGTCTTGCGCCTGTAATGGGCAGCATTTTTCACAGCCCCGCTTTGTTCAGCGGAGAGATCGGTGCTGTTGAACGGTCTGCGGCTGGATGGATGTAAGGCTTGAGGAGCCGACGATGAGAAGGAGCGTTAGCGTGGAGCGCCGATGCGGATTTGGAACTGGGAGTCGCGGCTTGGAGTTTGAAGCGGATTACGTGTGACAGGAGAAGTGAACTAATCTCTTTTCGTCAATGGACGCTACAGCTTCGTGTTTGCTTTCAAAACTTAGCTTGTAGCAGACGTGTGCACATTTTCAGCATGACGTCTCTGATCCACTGGTGAAAGGACACTTTGGTCCTCTCCTCTTTCATCTATAACTGCTTCAGACAACAAAGTGTATGCAGAAAAGTGGTGAAGATTGCACGACTGTCTGTGCCCTATGTGTTGTGTTGTGTTTTTTTTTTTTTTTGTTATTTTGACTTCAAAATGGCGCCGCAAGAGTGGCTGCCTTTCCAGCAGTTCCTATATTTTGTTGTTCTACTTCTTCCTTTCATAACTTTGCTGCTGTGAATTGGGAATTTCTCCATTGCGAGACTAATAAAGGTTTTCTTTTCTTATCTTATCTTATCTTATTATGTTTCGAAAATACCACAGTTTTCATGCAGGTCATATCATATTATTTGGTTGTATTTATTAGTCACACCTTAAAGGCCAGTCCCTGAAAATATTGTCTGACATTAAACCGGTCTGTGGGGAAAAAAATGGTTGGGGACCGCAGCCACAGCGGATGCTATTGCGGTATAGTCGAGGCGGGAGATGATGAAAACGTGGATAAGGCTTTGGGCGGAAGTGAAAGAAAGTGAGGGTTGCAGAAGCAAGAGATGTTCCTAAGGTGGAAGAAAGTAGTTTCGGTGATTTGGGTGATGTGTTGTTCGAAAGAAAGATTATGATCCAAAAGAATACCAAGGTTGTGACAGTGAGAGAAGGGGAACAGGGTGGAGTTGTCGATAGTTTGGTTAAAATTGGAAGCAGTTTAGGTATGGGAGTCTGGACCAATGATTAACAGGAGAGATTTTGCGCAGTTGAGAATTAGACAAAGTTTGAGGATCGAGGATTTAATATCAGAAAGACAGTTGGACATGCTGGAGTGGGTTGTTGGGATGATGGAGGTTCAGAGGGGATCGAGCCTTTTCCATTGCTGGTCCCTCTCTCTGAAATGACCTCCCACTGAACATTCGGCAAGCCCCCTTGCTGCCAATCTTTAAAACCCGACTCAAAACTCACTTGTATTCTTTGACATTTGACTCAGCATGACTCAGACTTAATCTTGGTTTTACTGTTTGGTGCTTTCTACCGACTTTGTTACTGATTTATTGCTTTATTGTTGTATATATGATAGTTGCTCAGTGTACAGCACTTTGTATGCAGCGATGGCTGTTTGAAAGTGCTCTATAAATACAGTTAAGTTGAGTTGAGATGGATTTGGTGGAGATGTACAGTTGGACGTCATCCATGTACCAGTGGAAGCGGAGAATGTGATGACGAATGATTTGGCCGAGTGGGAGAAGGTAGAGGATGAGGAGAAGAGGACCAAGCACAGAGCCCTGGGGGACACTTTAGGGCTTAGGACATGGGGGCAATGGAGGCGGCGCAGATATGAGTGAAGCCAGGTGAGGACATTGTCTGTGATGTTGAGGGAATGTAGGCAAGAGAGTAGGATGGAGTGGTTGATGTTATCGAAGGTGGCGATAAGGTCAAGGAGGATGACAATGGCAAGTAGGCTAGAGTTGGAGGAGAGGAGGAAGTCAATGGTGATTTTAAGGAGGACGATTTCACTGTTGTGTTGTGTCCGAGTTTGATATTGTCGAGATGGGCTTTGATTTGGAATGTGTGTGGGTGTGGAAGTTGACATGTTGAGTCAGGCAGTCCAGAAGGTCCAAGAATTCAGAGGCCTGGTTGCAGTTGGTGTTGTTGATATGGAGGTTGAAGTCGCCAAGGAGCAGAGTGGACGGTGAGATGAGTGGAAGCTGTGTGACAAAAATCAGAGAAGTCAGAGAGATAACAATATGCCGAAAATAAGTGGGCCATCATTTATCAAGATTTTAAAGTTTAAATCTATCGTCCAGAAATACATTAATGCTGTGAAAGTAATTCTGTGGTTGAGTGAGCCTTCATGTGGTTGCAGCTGTGTCAGACAGGGAGGTCCTGTTGTTCAGGGAAAAGGAGAAGAAGCTGCAGAATGACCTCCAAGCTGTGGCCGCTCAACTTTTCCACCTGGAGAAGAGCAACATGGAGCTCAGGAGGACACAGGACCAGCTAATCGGCACCATTCACCAGCAGCAGGTGCAGACTGCTTTCGTAAAATAGTCTAAATAATTGTAACATCAGCATCAGGTTGTCCACCTTATTAGATACCCACTCCCAGCGTAGGGATAATTTCTTTGGCTATGACGAGTTATGCATTATTCACTGAAAAATTAAGAGAACGTATATTTTAAAGTAAATCTGTGATGTATTTTTCTTTATGAATTTTAGAAGGATGCAAGCCAAAACATTCATCTTTAACAGTTAAGCTTTTAACACAGACTGGGTAAACACAAATTCATCTTCCGAACCGCTTTATCCTCACTAGGGTCGCGAGAACATGCAAACTCCACACAGGGAGGCCGGAGCTGGAATCGAACCCGGTACCTCTGCACTGTGAAGTCGACGTGCTAACCACTGGGCCACCGGGCCGCCCTTGTAAACACAAATGAATAATTAAAAAAAAAATAACACCAAGGGGAAAAAACATGTTCATTGTGTTGCAGAAAGATATAAAATGAAACTAGCATGGGACCAGGGACAGATACTTTGGGTACTCGTCATGAAATATACAGTTGTTGCTGGGTGTTGAGGGACTGCAGCAACCCCCCCACCCCCCCAAAAAAACACTGCATGCACCACTAGACTGCCAGAGATTTTTATTGATTTCTCTTTACCTTTAAGTGTAATTACATAAAACCTCACATTTTAGCAGATGGGCTCACCAGCAACATTCACAAGCCTGGTTTGCTGGATGGTGAACTAATTGGCGGTTTATTAGATGTTCGATAGCGGCCCGGTAGTTGAGTGGTTAGCACGTCGACTTCACAGTGCGGAGGTACCGGGTTCAATTCCAGCTCTGGCCTTCCTGTGTGGAGTTTGTTGTTCTCCCCGGGCCTGCGTGGGTTTTCTCCGGGTCCTCCAGTGTCCTCCCACATTCCAAAAAACATGCATGGCAGGCTGATTGACCACTCCAAATTGTCCCTAGGTGTGAGTGTGGGCACGAATGGTTGTTCGTTTCTGTGTGCCCTGTGATTGGCTGGCAACCGATTCAGGGTGTCCCCTGCCTACTGCCCGAAGACGGCTGGGATAGGCTCCAGCAGCCCCTGCGACCCTAGTGAGGATCAAGCGGTTCGGAAAATGAATAAATGAATGAATTAGATGTTCTATTATTTTCCCCTGGCTTCCCTCAGGAATGTGTTCTCTCACCGCTTTTATTTGTTTAGTATACACATGAGTGTCAGATTTGCATCTTATTCTGTAATGGTATCACTTTTAAATGATGATGACCCTGATCATGGTCATGTGGTTCGTGCTTTTAGCAATTAGTGTAATCGTTCCATCCATCCATTTTCTACTGCTTATCTGGGGTCGGGTGGCGGTGGCAACAGCTTTAACAGGGAGGCCCAGACTTCCCTTTCCCCAGCTACTTGTTCCAGCTCTTCCCGGGGGATCCTAAGGCATTCTCAGGCCATCTGGGAGACATCGTCTCTCCAGCATGTCCTGGGTCGTCAAAATGTGAATGAACACTGGCAGATATTTCTAATAAAGTGTGGCCAATTGATATTTATCTCTTTCATAATTATTGTGAGACATTTCTAATGTGGTCAGTGTCTTCTGAAAAATGAATATTATTAATCATGAATTATAACATATGAAGGTAGTTCGAGCAAATTGATTTCAAAAGTGCATACTATCAAACTTGTAGCCCTCCACATTAATCAGTCGTCAAGAAGGAGCTTTTAGTTTCAAAAAGGTTGGTGACCACTGCTCTAGAATGTGTATCTACTCCATCTGTTCATCTATAATCAATCCACCCATCTACTTGTCCATCGATCCATCTACTGTAACCAATGTATGTACTTTGTAGGAGTTGGTGGAGTTGCTACAGCAGCGTGTGATCATCCTGGCAGGGGAGAGTGAGCACGATGCCGAACTGCTGCGCCAAGTGTGCTCGGAACTGCTGTGCCTCCAGAGCTCCGAGGTGCGGCTGGAGGGCCTGGTGGAGGAGCTGCACTCCAGGGCCCACGGCGGTGATGCACAGAACGAGGGCCTCCAGGCGGAGCTACAAATGTAAACTATTACAGTGACTGTACTTTCTGCAATGCATCATACGCCGTCCGAGCTGTTTCTAATGTTTTGCCCCTCTTATGTGGTAATCTTAATATTAGGAACAGATCAAATAAGAGAATGTGAATACGTAATTATATGTTTTTCATGTCTGTTCGCCAACAGTAAGACGGCGGAGTTGGAGCAGCTTCGTGACGCCAACAAGATGCTGGCGGAGGAGCTGATGGATTTGCGTTTTACACATGAGGAACAGGTTAGCAAAAAAACTTCCATAATCATAAATAAATAACTGTCACTTAGAAATGCCCTTATTTTTCAAACAAAAGCATGGTCTTGTTTTGTTTTTTAAAACACACATCGAGATATCATTTTGGATTAATTTAATGTTTTCATTGGAAAAAAGTGCATTTTAGAGGAGGGGTCACCAACATGGTTTCCCTGCGAACACTAAGCCCGTGAGTCTCAGGTTTTGCATGATGGCATGATGGAGGACCCCAAAAAGCAGGGAGGCAGGAGGAGCAGGGTGGACTGAGCAAAATATATGACCTAAAAATACTTGCAGGAGTACACTGGAAAAACTAACTGAAGGATACAAACAAAGTCCTGAAAACCACAGGAAACCCAACGGAACAAAAACCCATGACAGAAACAAAACATGACAGGGCCACACAGACACACAATGATCCAACCAAAGACTGACAGAACCCAGGGAACTAAATACGAGCAAAGTGACGAGACAACGAGAAACACGTGGACAAGACACAAAGGGTTGAGGGAACTGACTGGTTAACACAAGGGACGAGAACAGCGGAAGACAAAAAGGTCACATGAGGGAACAAAACCAAATGTAATCTAAACAAAAACATAACAGTGAGGACCACATGAGTCGCTCGCCAGTGCTCAGACATTGTGATTTGCAAGTACAAATTATAATTTAAAAATGCAAACACTGGCAGTATGACATCTTGAACATGATCGGAGTCTGAAAATTAAAACCATCAAGTCTTAAAAATAGCACATTCCAATATAATGAAATGTAATTTGGACAAATATGTTATTTCAGACGTATCAATTTGGTAGCTTTTCACACACTCTCACTCTCAAAGGTTGGTGGCCCCTGCTTTTGCGAATTGGGGAAAATTCAGAGTGACCCCAAACTTTTATAAAGTCGTATCGCTGTAGCTCAATATTTAACTTTAATATTCTTTTTCTCAATGTTTTTTGATACGATTATGCAGGTGTGCCCAATATATCTGTGGTCTGGAATGATCTTTTATCATATCAAGGTAGACCTTGGCGTCAAATTGTGTTAGCATACCGAGTATCTCCGGCAATAAATCTAGCATGTTTTTTGGCTTGCTACATCGAAGCATTATTGTCTTTGTCAAGACGTAATTGAATTGTTCTTTGCAGGTGTACCTAACGTTGTGGCTTGAGTATCTTTCATTATTCCATTAATACGTATGTAATTGCCCTGCGACTGACTGGCGACCAGTTCAGGGTGTAGTTCACCTTCCCGCCCGAAGTCAGCTGGGATAGCACCCCCACGTCCCCGCGCGACCCTGTTTAGTACAAGCGGTGAGGAAAATGGATATCTGACCACATAGAAACACTCTGCATTGCCTCTTTTGTCCAGCAGGTGTCAGGGTTGGCCAACACTATTGTCCTTGTCTTCAGAGACAAGCCCTGCAATGTAGGTTTAAAGTGCAAGTGTAGTTATTCGTCTTTGACAAGCTTGACGCTAAATTCATCCAAGAATGATGAAACGCTACATTAGCAATCAGGGAAATCAGGAAACATTCCGACCCGTCAAGGTTTTCTTCTTTTTCTTCTTTAAATTTACACTTGACTCGGACAACTGCAGAGCAGTCAATCAAACCACAAACCGTCCAAAATCCACAATTACTTTTCATTTTATGTGCACAGGCCAAGTCACGTGCATCAAAAAAGTCTCATGAGAACATAAAACTGTATTAAAAAGCTGCTTTTGATGTTGTTGACTACGTTCTGATTATGAATGCAGATTGTAAAAATTATAATAATAATAATAATAATAATGATGTTCCTGAGGTGAGAGCTCTGCGACGAGAAAATGACGGTGGTGCGAGGAAGCTCCAGGAGACATTGCAGCAGTTTGAGTGGCTGTGTCATCAACAGCGCTACTGGATGGCACGCGTCAAAAGGTGGGATGCAGCCTGAACACACAGAGGTCAAATGTTCACATTTTTTGACACATTTCTGGAAAACGGTGTTTTTTTTTTGGCATGAAAGTACAATGTTGTTCGTCATTTTGGATTCAGATGAACCGGCAATTGGGCTTGGCCTCAAATTTAGACAGCAGCTGCTTTACATTCATGGGTAGACATTAGTCTCACAACTTAGGAAAAATGCAGTGTTAAAGTTACTAAATACTGCATCAACTCAACCGTACAGTATTTACAGAGCACCGCTGTATACAAAGTGCTGTACATGGAGCAAAAACAATTCATACAATAAATTAATAACAAAGACCGTAGAAAGCGCAAAAACGGTGAAACAAAAAATATGCTGAGTCAAAAGCCCAAGAATAAAAAGGAGTTTTAAGACGAGTTTTAAAGATGGGGAGCGAGGGGGCTTGTCGAACATTCAGCAAAAGGCTATTCCAAAGAATGGGACCTGCAACGGAAAAGGCTCGACCCCCTCTGAGCCTCCGCTTCGTTCTCGGTACCTCTAATAGTGTCTGGTCCGCAGACTTGAGGTACCGGGCAGAGGCGGAGGACCTCAGAGGTGGTGAGGCCATTTAATGATTTGAAAGCAAATAATAGGATCTTAAAAAGAACTCTAAAACGTAAAGGGAGCCAGTGAAGGGATGCTAGAGGAGGAGTTATGTGCTCCCTCTTACCAGTACCACTCAAGTGGCGAGTAGCAGCATTCTGGACCAACTGGAGACGCTTAGTATTACAGATTATATTGCAATTATATGGACGAACAGCAAACCAACCCCACCCGAAAGCCATGTTCAGTAGCGAATTTGATACGCTAACAAATAGCTTAAGTGATGAGCTGATTCAGCAGTGTTACAAAAAGAAATGGGAGATAATTCTGTTAGCATATTCTTCATTCTGCACCGAGGAATTATAGCGATCCTTTTTTAACAAAACAGGTTTACTCAAATATATCTAACTTAAGAACTTTCACTCATTACGGTCTTGAGCTGACATGTTGCTGCAAGGCTCCCGTAGAGTGAGGGATGGGATGGAATTTGACAGCATTTTTTCAAATAGGTGAGGATTTAAGAGATAAATATACAGGTATACAGTAAGTGGGAATGGACCAATAGTACTAATTTTTCAGAAAATAATACATTAATCATAATTAGACAGGAAAAGTTTTCTCATGACAGCGACAATATGCATGCAGTGTTGTGAAAGTGCGTTGAATGCAGGGAGTTGTCAAAATGGCCATGATGAGGGTCTGGTACGTTGGAGCATACATCATCGCAAATCTCCTGATGTAAGTCATGCATGCAAGAAAACCTACATTTTATGACCTTCCAGCAACGTTTGGATATAACAGGCGTTTCTTTGTTTGACCAGACTTTGTTCGCCAAGCTTGTCCATTATTCTGGAACATACAACATTTTTTTTTGAATGGGTGAAATGTAACAATAAAAATATTCATGAGAATAATATGCACAAAATTAACATTTGTCTGAATGCGTCAATTCTTTTTTTTTCAGCTTTAAAGACCATATTTTGAAGGAGAGAGAAGGTCTGCTTCAGCAGGTACGGACACAGGAAAATCAGGCGAAACAGTGGAAGAAGTCACGCGATCATGTGCGCCGACACTGCCCCCTAGAGGACCACGACTGCTGTAACAGGTTAGCACAATCGACTTTTACTTGCACTATTCTAGTGTAATCATTCAAACATGACGGCGGACAACAGACAGACAATCACATATCGCGGAGTTTTCCAAAGGTGTACACTATACTTTCTAATGTCTAAAATTGATTGAATTCCCTATTATCGCCTCAGAAGCAGTCCATCCTCATGGGACACTAAAGAGGTGAAGGTCACGTATGAGGAGCGCCATGAGCGGGTAACGGACACTCTCATTGAGAACCAGTTACTGTGTGGGAAAAATAGAATAACATTGAATGTTTTCTCTGGGTTCCTTGGCTTCCTCCCACAATCTAAAAACACGCATCATATGTTCATTGACCACTCCAAATTGTCCATAAATGTGAATTTGAGTGTGAATCCTTCTTTGCCTACATGTGCCGTGCAATTGGCCGACAAGCAGTCCAGCTCTCCACCAGGCTACCAGTGAGCTTTGCTGTAACCTTGGTTCACTCAGAAATAAAAGAATTTTATGAGTCGGCGTACAGGGTGGCTCGGTGGTCCAGTGGTTAGCGCGTCAACCTCACAGTGCAATTCCAGCTCCGGCCTCCCTGTGTGGGTTTTCTCCGGGTACTCGGTTTCCTCCCACATTCCAAAAACATGCATGGCATGCTGATTGAACAATCTAAATTATCCAGAGGTGTGAGTGTGAGCGCGGAAGGTTGTTCGTCTGTGTGTGCCCTGCGATTGGCTGGCAACCGGTTCAGGATGTCCCCCGTCTACTGCCTGAAGACGGCGGGGATAGGCTCCAGCACGCCCTGCGACAATTGTGAAGATAAGCGAATCAGAAAATGAATGGATGGATGGATGTTTATTGTTGTTAATTTTGAGTACTTTTTGAAAATGTGAGCGCTAGTTCATACCTGTTTCATGATGGCAACAGGTAATAAATGATTTCACTGTACATTTTATTATTTGTGATGGGAAATGTTGAAACTTGAACAACATACCGGTAGATGTAAAACAGTACCACAAATGATAGTCGGCTCAGTTCAAGTCTTTGGGAAGACTTTTGAACTTTTTAACATCAAAGGACTTTGTATTTCCCATATCCAACCAAGCCTGTCGTTAATGCATGAATAAACAAAGCCGATAAAAACATGATGGAAGAGACACGTTGAAGTGTTATAGTAGCTTATCTATTCTTGGACAACTGGAAACCAGTAGCAAAACATTAAAAAAAAAAAATTTGAAATGAGCTACGCTTACCCAAATGATGATTGTCTTTTGGAAGACTGAACAATCATAAAATGACTTTTACTTGGAAAATCCAACAAGCCTGTCATTTGAAGTTTTATTGTTTTTTTTTCTTTTCCAAAAAGCATAGAAAAATATGGTGGGATACCCAAAGACAGAGATATTCAAGCATTTAACCAGTCTATGCTTGGACAATTAACGCTGAAGACCAGTAATGAACCCAAAAGAATTTGAGGTACATTGAGTTCAATGGAAGATGATTGTCTTTTGGAAGACTTTTATGATCATAAAATGACTTCTACTTGGAAAATCCGAACCCAGCTGTCGTTTAGACATGGAAAAAAAGCCCATTTCAAAACATAGTGGAAGACCCAAAGACCAAAATGTTCCAGCATATTAAAAGAACTGGCCGGCAAAGACAACAGACCGGTGGAGAATGTCTGGGTTTTGGTTGTGGGAATGTAATAGAAGACTTAAAAAACAGCGCTAATATTCCGAGGCGGAGCGTTTCCTAACCTAAAAGCTTTCTTTGATACTTTGCGGGCATTGGAATCTCTTCACAGCTTTTATGCTAATCAAGATTTAGCATATGACTGGCAGTGGTGGGAAGTAGCAAAGCATTCGAGTAATACTTTTTACTCGTACTCCCTTCAATTATAAAAGTCTGCACTTTCTACCCCTTTGCACAACTAAGCTTGTTATCTTTTTCAACCTCCTCCATATGACAACACAACATATCGAAATTGAATATTTAATATATATACATTGAATAAACAAACTGATTCAAAGTGACTTTCTTCCCCAGAGCCATCATTGCTCCGAACAAAGAATAACAACACGACCTCCAACAACATGTGCAACATCTGTAAGCTGCTAACATGTGCAATACTATCCTTAAACATCATGTGGCATACTTGCAATCTGTGATCAACTAAGCGTGATACTGAATAAGTGAAATAAGACGTGCAATAGTATGATAATAATGCATCCAACCGATGGTGAAAAAAAGTGAACAATGTACCACTAAGGCGGCCTTACATTTTGTTCTGATTTTTATTGATTGCTTTTATTTTAAATTATTGTCTTTACCAGTGGAGCAGCACCCATTATTTAATTGTATGCATGGCATCGAGCAGTGCTTCTCAATTACATATTTTCTGTTACCCCCCCACACCCCCAACAAGAAGTAAACAATTCGCACCCCACCCCACTCTCTGCTGACACTATAAATATCATTTGTCTATAAAATTGGTATAAGTACAACTCGGCATTACAGTGTATCCTTAATAACATTAAAGAAAAGAAAAAAGAAATATAGTTCAATTTACAGCAAAGAATAACTTTATTGACATTGTTTTTTTTTTTAGTCAAACAGAAAAGATTTTAACCCTTGTGGACCAAAACATCCCATAACAGGACTGTTGACATACTAACTAAAATGATGTCATGATCTATTAACATGTTGAAGGCGCTAACTTGTCCATATTGAATATTCCAAATTCAATGTTTTTGTTTTTTACTTATATGCAGTTGATAGTTACTTATACCCATAGCACAATACTGCTTTTTATTGCTTTGATGTCCATAGAGGGCGCCAACCTCAATAAGTAAATAGAAACTATATATGTATGGATAGGTCTGACGCCACTGAACATTTTGAGTGGTCGCAAGAAAAAAAAAGATTCAGAAATGACTTTGATATTACACTTAAAAGCCACCATTCCATTATGGTGCCTTTGTCCGATGTGTCGTTAAAAAAAAATCAACGCACAAGGGTTAAATGCATCAATTTGCCTGAATTTAAAAAAACATCCTTGAAAACACTTTTGCACCATTCATTCTCAAAACAAAAACTTAATCATATCAATAAATAATAACAAATTCCAATTCAGCTCAGCAACATGAACTCAGAAGCACAAAAAATAAAACACTTTATTTGACAAAACTTTTTTAAATCAAAATGAAGTCAGGATTGATGGCTATGATGAGCACGTTTTGCAATGCAGACATTTTCCAGCGGTTTATCAGCTAGATAAAGGTGTAAGGTCTTCAAGTGGCGCCTTGATTTATTTGGCTTCGTATTGTCCGCAGCCAGCATTTGACAAAGTCAACACACCGATCTTTCCTCGTCCGTTTCCCACTGTAGTCAAGGTGAAGCCAAGCACGACATACGCTTCGTCATAT
>CAAKHF010021204.1:8502-18525 GCA_901007745.1 Hippocampus kuda
TTTTTTGTGTGTCTTTTTTTTTTTTTTTTTTTTTTTTTTTTTTGTTGGTGGGGGGGGGGGGTGGTGGGGGGGGGGGGGGGGGGGGGGGGGGGGGGGGGGCAGTATCCGCAGAAAACCCATACAATCACCGAGCTACTATTGTGAGGGGTGAGGGGTTGTGTATTTTCTACCCAGACAGAGGAGCCACGATTTACCCTTTGCTTCAAATCCCTGAGATTAACCTGAAAAAAGAATTTCTTAAAATAAGAAAGTTGCTCCTCAAATGAAGTTACGTATTGATTCGCAAAACTGCTCCTAAAAGAAAAAAAGTTATTTCGAGCATCGCACTGCAGAATATTTTGTGTTCTCGGTTTCATAGAAAAACTGAGCAGCTTATTGCACAACGGTGTACATTTTGGGATCGTGGATGGATGGTATTGCTTGTATCATGTTGTATCTGCACTATTAGCTTTTTAATGATGCCAAAATGATTGCGATGGTCATAGATCATTAAAACCACAAACTAGCAGCGGCTCTAGCACAGTACTGTCTACTAACTTAACGACTGGACAAACAAACATGATCACTCCTGCAGACTTGATGACGACTCTCACAAATAGAAGTGAAGGGAAGCACCAACTAAGTCATACAGAAGAAAAGCCACTGACGTTGTGATAAGGTCTACCTGTGGAGGTGAAGGGTTGATTGTATCCCTGTGCCAACATGGTGTCATACGGAGAGGCTCCTGCGTGAGTCTGCGGCACTGGATTGGTCAGGAAATGATTCCCCAATGCAGCTACGTGCAGAAAATAAACAAATACATGTTGCACTGTGCGACAACAAAGAAGGTGTATGAAAACAATAAAGCAGATGCTCGCTCACCTCTGTTAAGAGTTGGGGTACTGTTAACATCAGCGGCGATGAAAGATGACTCGGTCTGTCTTCGCACTGTGTCATTCCACATCCTCCTAATACGGCTCTGGATCGCGGAATTTTTGGCAAGCAGTCAAATCAGGCGTTCGTCCGTCAGACTTGAAGCAAGTGCATGAAACGGAGTGAGCACCTGTCTGTTCGCCGTGGCCCTCCGCCCCTGGCTGCTGCTGTAGCGGCTGTTGGAGCGCAATGCAGCGCCCTTGACCGAGTCCGGAGAGCTCGACGAAGAGGTTGCGCAACACTGGGAAAGACGGAGGCATCGGCCGTAGTCTTTCTGACCCTTAACACAAAGAACAACGTCGGCGGTGACATAACCGGCAAGATAACGATGCTCAGCTCTGAGGCTGACCTTCCTGGTGAGGGTGCAGTGCAGGATGGTGATGAGGAAGCCTTGCGCTGTATTAAGGGAGGCGAAGAGATAAGCCAGGAGGAGAGAGGGCGCGGACAAGAACATCAGGCCTGAGGACCAGTTGACACATTGCAGAAAGAGAAGCGTCAACGAGCCCACTGCCCACGCCCTGGACACACAAGACCGCACATCAATGTCATGAGGAAAATCCTTGCTTGAACATCAATAAAAATCCATGGTCAGTCAGAAGAAGGAGAACGCAAGCATTTCATAAACCGGTTTGACTGAGGGCACGTGTCATAGCTGGATGGCAATCAAGCCGTCATTCCTCATGACGCCGTCCAATTCCGTTTAAAGCGGAGGATTGATCGTTTACCAAACAACAGACTGCAACAATACAGTACCAGTAGGAGTGGTCCTGATGGGTCTTCCTCCCGGCAGCAGTTAAGTACTGCTGTCATGGGCCCGATTCAATACATTCTTACCTTCAGGGACAATGCTAATATCTGTTCATTGACAGGTTGCGTGGTTGTAATACGCAGAATTGCACAGTTTTTCGGAGCTTAGTTGACTGTTGTCAACTATCACACTACTTAATTGATCATTTTTGATTCATCACGCTGGTGGCTTGTTGTTAAAAATGTCGCATCCTGCCTGAAGCTAATACCACAAGGTGAACCTCTGCTCCACGTCTGACTGAATTATTTTTCAGAATCGGGGCTGGTTTTGACCCAAAATTTGCACAGTTACAATTTTGTTCCCAGATCCAAAGACAATTACAAACCTCAGGTTGTCATGGCGACTGGAGTCGGGCTTCAGGGCCGCAGTGCTGTGCATCTTATGTAAGGTCATCACTAAGATCACAAGGTTAAGCTGCAGACCAGAATACAAACTGTCAACGCTCGGCTTTTTTTCACACATACATATGTAAACCACATAAATGGTCAACTCTCTATGAGGGCAGGAACAACAATCTCACCGTGATTATAACGGCCACCGGTCCAAGAAAACTCCAAACAAAGTAATTGTCAGTTCGCAGCCAGCAGCTGTGAATAAAGACACACAAACAAACATATTAGAGGAGGAACACAAACAACTCAACTCAAATGTATTTATCGAGCACTTTCAAACAGCCATCACTGCACACAAAGTGCTGTACATGGAGCAACTAACACATACAACAGTAAAGCCAAACAACAAATCAGTATCAAAGACGGTAGAGAGCACCAAACAGTAGAACTAAGATCATAATTTGGGACATGCTGAGTCAAATGCCAAAGAATACAAGTGAGTTTTGAGGCGGGTTTTAAAGATGGGCAGAGAGGAGGCTTGTCGAATGTTCAGTGGGAGGTCATTCCAGAGAGAGGGACCAGCAACAGAAAAGGCTCGATCCCCTCTGAGCCTCAGTTTACTTCTTGGTACTTCTAATAATGTCTGGTCTGCAGACCTGAGGCGGCAGGCAGGTGTGTAGGGGCGGAGGAGCTCAGAGAGGTAAGGTGGCGCGAGGTCATTTAGAGATTTGAAAACAAATAATAGGATCTTGAAAAGAACTGAAAATAAAATGTATGGGGAGCCAGTGAAGGGATGCCAGAGTAGGAGTTATGTGCTCCCTCTTATGACAACATCAATATCTGTCAATATAATCACAGTCCTTAATGTTAAGCAATTCTAAAGTGGTATCAGAAAATGTGCCTTTACAAGAATAAAACAGTATTGGTTGGCACTTTATTAATCAAGGTCATGAGTTAATTTGCGGAGCAAAGTTCTACTTTTGTGGAACTCATTTTATTATTATTTTTTTTTGCAGGTTCATCCCATGGACCTGACACCAGGGTTTTGAGAATATTTATTGTGCAGACCTCAAAAGTCAAAATCAAACAAACTCTTGTTCAAACAAATAACATGAATGATCATATTAACATTATCTATAGTAATATACTATTAACCTTATAGGCCACTCCTCCTGGCTGATGTGCACCGTAACAGGAGTTAATTCATTTTCTCTCCACAGACCAGACACTTATTCATTTGCATGACGCAATCATTATTTGTATCACTGGTCCGACGTATAATTTGGCGGGTCTTGACTGAGGACCTGCGCAGACGTTATCATTCGGCCTGACCGGGATTTGAACTCGGGTCCTCTGTCGGTGGTCTTACCCACTGAGCCATCCGGCTGCTCTGTGACAGTGTCAATGCGAACAACATATTCTTTGATGAACATGCTATGTTGCTCCATGAGAGTTCCTAATGTCATAACAAGTGATCACGTATGCAAAGCGCATACAGTATCTCGGGGCACACACATTCACACACTGCGCAATAGTAGTGTGATGAACTTACAAAGTTTTTGAGCCGTAGCCTCTGAAGTCAATGGCTGCAGACACAGCCACCACCAGCCCGGGTACGGAGTAGCCACTCAGGTACAAATACTTCCGCCTGGAGTTACGACCCTCAAACACCTCACGTTGCAAAATGTACAGTTCCACCGCTTCCAGACATAGCCAGCAGAAGACTGAGAGCAGCGAGAAGTGCAGCAGGCCGGCAATGATGGAGCACACAACCTATAAATTATGAGTGTGAGAAAAGCAGAATACAACAAGAACAAGAGAAACAAAAGTTTTCCGAGCACCTCTCATGTTTTAGCTAAAACTCACGGTATATTGCGTCTTAATGGATTCAACGAGGAAGAGCAGCTCAGTGATGAGCAGATTGGCCCACAAGTTGCAGTGGATGGTGCTGTGGTCAGTGTGCCATGGTGCCGCCTGGCAGCACAGGGTGGTAAGACAGGTGGCCAAACACACCAGAGCAACTGAGATGCCCACCCAGGAGACGATGTAGACCAGAAGCTCCTCTACTCCCACACCAGACTGTGAAACCCAAACAGAAAAATAGATAACATGTTTGATAGTTGGATGGATGACCAAAAAAATAAATAAATACATCGAGCACTTGAATTGTGTTTCATGGGAGACCAAAGCACAGCAGCCTGCAGCGTTCAGAAAAATCTCTCTCGCAGCTTCAACTCAAGATAATTGAATGATGAATTAATAAACGTCTTTAAATCTTATCTTACAAATTAGTGCAAAAATGGGATCCGACTGCTGGAGACTATTTGGAATCACAACATTTGATCAGCCTTTCTAATTTGAGAACTGAACCGTATCTTGGAGTTTGAGACGCAGCGGTGTTGCCGTAATTAATCAAGAGTCACATATAAGCTTTCCAGAAATGACTGTTGATTCTTTTACAACACTTTTGGCTGGCTTTTGTTGAATTGCAAAATACGAATGCAAAAAACACAGTTCATGTCAAACAGACAGTCAACATGACAGCATCTACCTGTCATTCATCCTGTGGCAAAATTATAAAGCATGCTGAACAAAGAAACTGGAGCATCAGAATTCTTGTACACAATTCTAAAAAGACACAATTTATTTACTTTTTTTCATGTCAACCTTTCAATGGCGTCTTTTGTAAAAAAATAAACAAACACAACCGCAGCCATTGCAAGTTTGTGGACTTGAGCGTTCACTTACAGCCGGTTGCTGGTACGTCATGAGTACAGCATAGCTGGACAGGTGGTTGCAGGCGCAAGTCGTGTGCGTATTGTTGGTGTGTAACAGGCGACATCCCTGTGTGGACCACTTGCCAGTCCCGGAGACCCCTGAGGCGTTCCAGAAAGAGCAGTTGGGACCAAAGTGGTTGTCCAGCTGTGAACGCGACACAAAACCAACTCTTCAATGTCGATGAATATGATCGAGAATCTTTCTTGCCAAAGTTGCATTTCCCAGCAGACCTGCAGGTGCCTGAGAGTGAACACCACGGGCTCAGAGAGGAACACTCTATTGGAGCCCCTGTGCACAGAGGCAGAGATGACGTGGGAGTTGACCACCAGGCTCCTGAGCCTGACATCTGACCCCTGTCCGAGTCCAAGTCCGAGCCGCAAGGTGGAGTTCTGGGTGGTCAGGAAGGTGCCCAAGTTCTTATACAGAGACAGGACCAACTTCACTTGGCCTGTACAGTGAAGGAAGCAAGCTATTTAGAGGCATATCGTCATTGATTGTGTACGAGTGTGATCGTCCCATGACGTCCACAATCCATCATCGGTTGTAATTGTGGTTGATCCACTGTTGTAAATATTGTGAAATAAATTAAATATTCACACCATTATTGCTGTACTGCTGCAGGGCCACAGCTGAGATCTGCAGGACACTGTCGCTGTCGTAGGAGTGCGGGAAAGTTAGGTCCTGTATGTCCGCCTCTGTGTTTAGCACGTACACCTCCAGATCTAATCACACACATACAGAAATGTCAGGACGAGAAGCTTGTTTTAAAATGGCGCTATGTTCCGCGCTCAGAAAAAGGGAGACAACATACCGACATTTGGTGCTCTGTCACTGAATCGACCTTCATAGAGGTTGTTAGCCAACAGGAATGCTCCTTTCTCGACCGCGTCCAACAGGAGTGATGCAGAGCGGGACTGGTCAGAATTGCTCATGTCAGCCCAGGACACCAAAGCCTCGGGACCCAACAAGTTATCTACCGTTTGAACCACAGCCTGACGAGGAGAAAGGTACATCACATTCTGTTGGTGTATCCATTCGCCTGTCCATCCTTCCATCTGTCCTTTTATCCGTGAATCCATCTGTGCTTCCATCCATCCATTCTTCCATCTTGCATGCTTCCATCTGTCCATCGCCAGTCAATCTATTTAAACCGTCATTTTCAACCATTCATTTATCCATCCATCATCCGCCACTCAATAATCCGCCCCTTTGTTGTCGATTATCCACCTGACTGTCAGTTTGCCACTTCTACCTCTGTATCTTACTGTATCTGTTTCCCCATCAATCCATTGTCTATCTCACAGTTATCCATCCATCCATCCATCCATCCATCCATTCTTCCATCTTGCGTGCTTCCATCCGTCTATATATGTCAATCAGTCATCATTCATCCGTTCATAAATCTGTCCAGCATCTATTCTGGAGGCCCTTCAATCATCCATTCATTCATACGTCCATCTGTCCATGAGCACTTTTGTGTCCATCATTGTTGCATATGGTCCCCTGTCTATCCATCATTCATCAGTCATCCCCGATGCCATCCTTCTGTCCATCTTACATCCTTCCGTCTGTCCATCCATTTTCCTTTTTCCATCATTCCTCATCCATCTACCCAGCGGTCTGTTCATCCGTGAGTTATCGGTTCATCTAGCCAATGATCATCCGTTCATTTCACATCCATTTGTCCATCCATGCATTGGTTACCTACCTGCACATAAGCCCTGCACGTGCGCTCCCTTTTCTGCAGCTAGAAAGACAGAAAACAACATCCGTGTTAAAAATACCTGTGCTGACATTTGGTTCCTCTTTCCTATAAAAGGTCAAGTACGCATCAGCATGAATTCAAGGGGCAATCCACCTTATTGTAATTGCGTGCTGCAGACTCTTTATTGGCTGGTCTCAAGGCTTGAAGCTGGGAGTCCAAGATGTCCAGTAACTGTTCAATTAATTTGACAGACATGCTGACATCACCTGCATAGATCCGTCCCCGGGTTAGGTTGACCAGCTCCCCAGCTATATTTGCTGCGTTCTCTCCACTTTTAATCTGGAAGAAAGTAACGTTGTCCAGAATCACTCACGTTTGACATTTAAGGTGGGAGTTGCTTCTTAATGGGATTCGGACCGTTTGCACAAGGTGTGTGCATGTGTAACTGACCTTTTGTGCAATCTGGCTGACCCACGGAGAGGTACAGTTAGATAGGTCAGGACCTCTGGAGCTCCAGCTAACTGGCGACGTCATGCACTCATAGGACGCTATCCCTGCAGAACACGACACAGGTACAGACGTTCACGAAGGCTAAGTCATATGACCGAATAATTAAAGTCCGTGCCGAATAATTAAAGTCCATGAGAGGCAGAAACATTATATTGGTTTACATGTCTGAAAATTAGATGCAACTAGGTCACTTCAATTATGATGGAGAATTATTCCCCAGTTTAACTCGGCTCCGAAATCGAGCCATAAAACAGGATTAGGAGGCACAATGTGCAACAGACAAAATGTCCTCTTTTCCTGTGGGGCAGAGCGGCACAGAGAAAGACAGCTGCGCACCGAGAGGAAAACTTGACAGACCGTGACTGTAAAAAGTATAACGACTGTTTCTTCTCTGTCATGTGAAGGGGAGTTCAAAGCGAGGGCATGTGACTACATTTCAAAGGGAAACAAGATACACACACACACACACACACACACACACACGTAATAAAACACTGACATGATGAAACAAACGCACACATACACACGTCCGTCTTACCCAGTGAGCCTTTGGGGCAGGGCCTCTCCACAGTCTCCCCTTTCAGAGTTGGGGGCCACTGTACCCCTCTGGCCACTCTTCCTTCACATCCACCCACTTGACCAGGGCCCCCCGGGGCCAAGGGAACACGCAAAGGGGGGCGGGGCGTTAAGGGGACCATGGCTGTTATTGGCCTCTGGTCAAAGGGTCCTCGGTTGATGACGCCTACTGGGTGCGAGGCTGATGGCCGCACAGGAGTCAGTGCAATGGTAGCCGTGTAAGAGCGGACGGTTGTCATCAAAGAGGAAAGTGGACCTGTAGGGAACGAAAACTTTACTTCTGGTCTGGAGACACCTCAGAGTTACGCCAATCAAGGTTCGAGATCAACCGACCTTTTGTTGGTGGTGGTGGCGTGAACTGAAGCGGGTATCTGAGAACATAATAGTTATTCCACACATACAGCTGGTTGTCTCTAGGGTTGTAGTCTATGGAAGAGATGTACTGGTAAGCGTTGGGGAAGGGGATCTGAATGGGCAGCTCCTGCCCCCGGCTGGTGTCATAGGCATAAACCACCATATCGTTGCCCACACGGCCATCCGCCTGCCCCTCATCATCCTGGAAGACTGAGCGCACCGCATAGAGCACACCGCAGGCCATGAAGGCGTTGCTCGCCCCGCGTTTGTCAAAGCCTGTGGCCCACGTGCCCTCGAAGCGCAGGGTGTACGGGTTCACCTGGAGAACACGGAACAGGTGGAAAGGCGAGCGAAAATGCTGTCGTGTTGCTGTCGCTTCTCAAATTTGTAGCCTGTGTTACCTGGCTGACCACAATGCGTCCGTTATTTGCTTCAGTGGAGTAGATCACCCAGAGGCCATTCTCATCCACTGCCAGATCGATGTCTGACTTCCCTCCCCAGCGGTAAGGCGACGTGTCGTGGTAGTTGGCATTGACCACCACCGCCTCGCCGCTCTTAATGCGAGTTCGCAGGTCATACTTGACCAGGTTCCGTGTACGTTCCTTGTTATAGAACACGGCGCCATCATACACCACAAAACCTGTACCGTCTACACGACTTGGAAGTCTAGGATGGAAATGAAGCACATTGTTTTGTTACACAACAGTTTGGGCAGCGTATCTCTTCAATGAATGCACGCACGCACACACGCACACACACAGACACACAACAACAGCGATTTTAGTTTGCATGTTCAAACATTCAATTTTCTTTCTTTTTTTTTTTTTTGGTACATGCAGATTAATTTGATGTAGTTCTACCCCAATAAAACTTGCTTGGTATTATTTTAACCTAAAATTCCATGTATACTTTAAAAGAGACTACAGACAGAATGATATTATATTCATAATAAAAGATGGCTTTCATGGAATCATAAAAGTGGGCCTCGACTTTAACCCTTGCGGACCAAAACATCCCATAACAGGACTGTTGACGTACTAACTAAAATGATGTCATGATCTATTAACATGTTGAAGGCGCTAACTTGTCCATATTGAATAGTCCAAATTCAATGTTTTTGTTTTTTACTTATATGCAGACGATAGTTACTTATACCCATAGCACAATGCTGCTTTTTATTGCTTTGATGTCCATAGAGGGCACCAACCTCAATAAGTAAATAGAAACTATATATGTATGGATAGGTCTGACGCCACTGAACATTTTGAGTGGTCGCAAGAAAAAAAAGGATTCAGGAATGACTTTGATATTACACTTTAAAGCCACCATTCCATTATGGTGCCTTTGTCCGATGTGTCGTTAAAAAAAATCAACGCACAAGGGTTAAATTGACTTGGATTGGGAGTAAGCAACATTTGAGCTGTCAAAGACCAAAGAGGAAGAAAAGCAAATAGTCACTTCAAAGCCAGACCTGCTGATGTTTTGCACGCACACTCACTTATAGGTAGTGGTGACACGGTTCTGCCGATAGTCGTCCCAGGAAGCATATTCATAAAGCACCTCGGTCCTGTACGGCGTCCATGGCATGACGTATAGTCTGTCGCCAGCCTGCAGAGGATCCTTACACCACGCCCCTGACTGATGTTCTGCCTCCAGCTGAGAGGAAGGTGGCTGGATGCTGAGCAGTGATCCGGGACAGACGAAAACTGGGAGATGGGAGTTGTCAGAAAGAAGGATGTGAGAGAGAGGACAGAGGATATGGATGGATGATGGTGAGAGACAGACAGAGAGAGAGAGAAAGAGGGAGAAAAAGGAAAGATTGTGGGTGGAAAAGGATCAATGCATGAAAATTGGATTGAGCCAAATGCGGTTGATGCAATGAGATTAAAGGAAGACAAAGAAGAGGAGACACAAAGCGCTTTAAAACACCTGTGCTGATGTCAACAGGCAAGCAAGAGACGAGACGTAAAAGTGAGCATATGTCTGTGTGTATGTCTGTGTGTGTGTGTGTGTGTGTGTGTGTGTGTGTGTGTGTGTGTGTGTGTGTG
>CAAKHF010021206.1:0-14913 GCA_901007745.1 Hippocampus kuda
CTGGAGGTCGCAAAATGAGATTTAAAAAAAACTGCTGTAGATCGCAAATGACGGCGGCCTTAAAAGTACGTTCGAGACAACTGGATTAAAGTTATGGCTGAATACTCTGAGATCGCCACAATAGCACTGTTGCTACTTCCGACATCCTACCTGTGTGAGGTGGGGGGTTTCTGCAGCAACGGTGACTAAAACAAAATTACGAAGTAGACTGGACATAAACCACACACTTGAGGTGTCATTGTCTCCTATTACCCCGAGATGGGACCGTCTAGTTGCAGAAAATCAAGCTCGGGGCTGTGGTGAGTCGTCATTTTCATGCACTTTGAATTTGCGTTGTATCGTATTTTGAAGGCATTAAACATTACCATAGCGATCAGTGTTGCGGCCAGATTAGACGCTCCTTGTGTTTATTATTATATTTCGAAAACACCACAGTTTTCATGCAGCTCATACCATATTATTTTGTTGTATTAATCCACCACATCTTAAATGCCGGTCCCTGAAAATATTGTCTGACATAAACCGGTCTGTGGGGCAAAAAAGGTTGGGGACCCCTGCTCTAAAGTGCTTTGTTACAGCTGCAGCTGTTGTTATATAAGTAAAGATGTAGTGTATTGTATACGCCAGCCGCGCATTCTAGGCCAGGGAAAATTAGGGGCTAGACATGCGCACCATTACTCCAAAGCATGATATTGTCACTGAGACATTCTGTTTACAATTAACTGACTGCTCTGTATTCAGTGAAAAGGATAGAATCAGCCCGTTAGCGCAATCACCATTGAACACGTGCAAATAATCCCGATTTATATAGCATTGCCTCTCTCAGCCACTAGGGGGCTTCCAGTTCATTCATCCTTCCTGTTCATCAACAAAAATATGCATGTTTTCCGAATGTGAAAAAAAGGGGAAAAAATGAGTCCCCGGAACAAAGCAAGCAAGCACGGGAGGTGGGAACGTTCAAATTAACCACAGGAAAGTCAGAACTGAGATTCGAACCCAAAACCTCTCGGCTGCTAGGCAGGTGTCCCTCCCACGAGAATCACTGTGCTGCCGCTTTGTGTTCATACGGTAAAAGTGTCGATTGTATTTGCTACGTGATACCGCAACATTTGCTTGTTTTTCGAATGTATAATGTTCATGTTCAAGATAATTTTTCTTATGTCTCAGGTCACATTTGCTGAGCTCATTTTAGAAAATGGAGCTCATATTGACCTCAGCACTCGGGGAAGACGCTGCACTCAGCAGTACAAACATTTCTAATCGGTGGACTCTGGTTTCTGTGTGCCTTTGGCATAAATTAATATTATATCAACTGCAAGCTTGATTTTCCCTTTGGAAAAAAAACGATGCTGTTACTGATACTTTCACATGTATAACAACTTTGGAAACTTTTTTTTTTAAACTTATTTTGTCATTGTAGAACAAATGCAAATTGTGTATTTTAAGATAGTTTGAACGTTGCAGTGTTTTGAAAAAGCAAAATCCAGACGCATAGGACCGATTTCGATTAACCAAATCAACAATACTTGTGCCTGATTTTACAACAAACTATTTGATATTGATTTTGTCTCATTCATAATCACTTTATGAGCCACAGAGCCTTTTAAAAGCCATCTTGAGTTGGTAAGCGTAAAACGCTAATTAAAGGCCTTGTGTGAAAAGGAAACACATGACCCTAAGTTTAGGGTGAACATACTACCTCATGTTTGGAAACAGTTTAAATTTTTTTTTAAAAAAGTTGGGTTTTTTTTCCTTTTTAAATCAGAACCAAAACTCAGACCAAGCTGCCTCATGACTAAGAAATGTCACAGACACACCCATTCATGTTGCATGTGCAGCCTTTTGCGTCATTAAATTCTGCTTTTTGCTCTTATACCTTTTGATGCAATTGTCTGTTAACGCACTTAAGATTGATGTCTAGCTTGTGCCCTGTTGTTATTTGCTAGGAATTGTTTGATAAAAACATGTTCCACAGCAAAACGTGTATCTAACAAGATGTGCATTAAAGCTACTAACTCATGTATTGTTGGTTTCTCTGACATTGGTGGGGACTGTTTGCTGGCATTCTTGCTTCTGAAGACTCATTAGGAAAAAAAAAAAGACGACAACTTCATGAAACTTATATGAGCATTTAGGTTGTAAATGTAGATGAGTTTTTCTGATAGTGTTCAAGCCAGAAGAGGGGGCCTTCCTGGTTCTGACTTCTCTGGAATAAATATGAGACCTCTGGATTCTTCACATGACCGTCCTTGACAAACGGATGAGGGATTTAGCACAGGCCGAGAGAAGAAGTGTGACTGAAGATTGTTGTGGTGAGCTCGGAGGATCACATACACTTTCAGCTGACAGTAACAAGAAACCAAGCAGCTGCAGAAAGGTGTCAACGGGTCCCCGAATTCGACGTTGGAGGACACCCATTCGGTCCGGGTCCTCCAGCCACTGACCGTAGATAACTTTTACTGAAACATTTGCACTGCGGAATACAAAAGGGGAATGCAAGACACCCCGATGTCGCCAAGTGGTGTAATTTCATTGTCCTGTTTAGTCACTGTGGTCTATTTTCAGGCCCAAACATAAGTTGGGCTGAACAATCAAATTCAATGCAGTAGAAAACAATTTTCTCATTGAAAGGGCTGCACTTCAGAAGAATAAAAAGAACCTCGATTCATTTCAGTTTGATAGGCTTATATTTTTTAATACTTATGAATATTTAGAGGGCTAAATAAGTTGATAGTGTCTAGATAAGTTCACTGCTTAAGTGCAGCCCACAATAAGATCGTTTAATTCACGAAACGTGGAAAATTGATTATTGCTGTGATGATTTATGACTTATTTCATGGTTCATTTGTCTTTATATTTGCACAAGCCTAACCTCAAAGACCAAAACCTTTATATACCTGTAGACTAAATCTGATACTGTTTACTGTACCAGAGATTCATTGATTGCTTGATTGTTAAAAAAACACACACACACACACATGGGAATGTATCTTAAGAATAATTGCTTATTAAATCACAATCTTGAGGCGAATAACATAAATCCCAATTATAGAACATTACTTTTCTGTTGTAAATGATACAGCCCGAAACATGATAGTCCCTTACCCTCAAACTCTTTGTGAGTGTACTTGACAACCGAGATACTAATTCCTAATTAAAAACCTTTTTTTTAATTGCCCATCATAATTTTCTCACACGTACAAACAAAAACTGATAGTGGCTCTTCACTGGCACCTTTGTCCAATGTTTCCTCGCTAGTTGCCTTTCCTCTTTTCAACCGCCTTCACTCGGCCCTCCAGGCTCTTCAGGCGATGCTCGAGCGCACCGGTCTTGTTGGAGCCGGACGTGAGCAGGCTCAATAAGATGTATCCCAGCACCAGGCCGCCAAGGCGCACGGCCGTGGTGTCGGCGCTGGCGCTGCTGTCGCTGACGATCATGGCGAAGAGCCACAGCACCACCGCCATTTTCACCAACCAGAAGACGTGTCGGAGTGCGTCGATTGCAAAGCGCAGGAGGATGGTCATGACCCAGTAGCCGATGACAGCCATGACCCCCCACTGGGCCACCGTGGTCACGCCCTCTGGGGTGAAGCGGGGTAACGTGAGGGCTGTTGTGGAGAAAACGGACACTGTCATTCTGGAAAATTTGAACATTTACAGTTGCTCGTCCCAAAATTTGAATATCATGGAAAAGTTGATTCATTTCAGTAAGACTATACAAAAAGTGAAACTTGTGTAATGCATATATTCATTTCATCCAGACTCATACATTTCAAGTGTTAAATCATTTTAATTTAAATGATTACATCTTAAAACTAATAAAAAATACAAATTCACCATCTCAGAAAATTAGAATATTGTGACAATTGAATGCGAGACATGGTTTTCAGCTGTCGCATTCCTTGTGTCAAGCCACTCTTGAACAACAAACAGCCTTAGAAGCGCCTTGCCAGTGACAAAAAAAAAAAAAAAAAAAAGCCCCGGACTGCTGTTGAGTGGTCAAAAGTCATGTACTCGGATGAAAGCAAATTTTGCATCTCCTTTGAAAACCGGGGTCCCGGAGTTTGGAGGAAGCGAGGGGAGTCACAGAATCCATGGTGCTTGAGGTCCAGGGTCAAATTTCCACAGTCAGTCATAGCACCTACTGGCGTTGGTCCTTTGCATTTCCTGAAGTCCGAGGTCAACGCAACCGTCTAGCAGGAAATTTTACAGCACTTCATGCTTCCTGCTGCAGATTTCATTTTGCAACAGGACTCGGCGCCACCACATAGTGCCAAAGCTAATCAGTACGGTCCATGGTTTTCCTGTTTTTGACTCGCCATCAAAGTGGGCTGACCTTAGCCCCATGGAAAACCCCTGGGCTATTGTGAAGAGGAAGATGCGATATGCCAGACCCAGCAATGCACAAGAGCTGAAGGCCGCTATCAGAGCAACCTGGGCTCGACTAACACCTGAGCCGTGCCACACACTGATCGACTCCATGCCATGTTGTACTGCCGCAGTAATTCAGGCAAAAAGAGCTCCAACTAACTACTCAGTGCTGTACATGTACATACTTTTCGTATTTATACTATTCGTTTGGACAACTGTTCGCAAATCCCTTTGTCTGTATAGTCTGAAGTATTTTTCAAATTTTCTGTGATTGCAAATTTGGGTGGTTTTCAAATTCGTTTTCAGATATAATCATCTAAATTTAAATGAATTAACACTTGAAATGTATCAGGCTGTGTGGAATGAAGGTAATCATGACACAAGTTGAACTTTTGGAACAGGATGACTGAAATAAATCAACTTTTCCATGATATCCAAATTTTTTGATGAGCGCGTGTACACTGGACTGAAATATAGGGGAAAAACACAATTCAATGACTATATATTTCACATGAAAATTAAATAAAAACATCAGCTAAATCAATGTTTAAAACCAAACCGTTTTGAAAGATGCAAACACAGTAAAATTGAACAGTATGGAGGCTGCTTCCTCAACTGTGTTTTAACTGTATTAGCATTGTGGTTCTCAAACCTCTCCAATTATGTACCACCTAAACAAACACTTACTGTAGCTCTCCAAGCACGACATAAAGAAAAACTGGCCATAGGTGTTTGTTTGAGATGTTTGCTCGGACAGTTGAACAAAGGCTCAATCGCTCAGGAACAGATCGACTTTTCACTGCCGGCAGGAGGCGCAGTTTTCTATGAAGCCACTCCGTGTGCGCTTCTCAACTGACACCTGACCTCTGCAGCCTCTGCCGGCTTTTTATTGATCGTGTATGCAAATTACAAGTGATATATCAGAATAACACTCCCTTCTTCATTCCACGGCCCTCAGTGGGCACCTGGAGGCCAAAACATCTCTCGGTACAAACAATGGATACGTTGTTAATTCAATGGGGAGATTTTGCATGAAGTGAGACACTGTAACAAACTCAAGGACATCTTATCGTGCTGCCTACCCGAAGTTGAACCTTCCTGTCTGTACTCTCAGTTGACAAGGCCTCAGCTACATTCAGCTCAAGCATACAACAAACTGAAACTTTAAACGTGATAACTTTGACTTTGTCGATACTCTATCAGTGGTCAATTAAAAAAGAAAAAAAGGGGAGGGGGGATTTATTTTTCGGGGTGAAATGAGTCCTTAGTCGAGATGAGTCATGCCAGCAACAATTGTTAATGCTATGCATGACGGTAACATGCTTCCGAACTGGAAGTTGGATCACAGTATCACACCTTATTCCTTCCCAGATGGTAGATGCAACAAAGTAACAAATTACATGTATAGAATAATGACTGTGTTGATAATTGAAGGTATGTAGATATTTTTAAAATTCCTTTTACAAAATATACTGCGGTAACGGGGTGCCGCAATAATGTTCATGACAAGGGCTTAAAAATATGGAAATTCAAGCAAATTGTTCTTAAAGTGAATTTTGATCATTTGGCAGCTCTGTGCAAAATTGATAATGAACAAAACCCCCAAAAGACTCGCAGCTGTAATTGCAGCAAAAGAAAAAAAAAAAATCTAATTTTCCCCTTTGGTGCTCCAAAGAGGTCTTGCCACCTACCGTCAAATCCTGTGACCCGGAGGATCTCTGTGACGTACGCGGCGATGACATTGAGGCCGTTGGCAACTCCTTCGGCCAGGAAGCGGAACACCATTCCCAGAAACTGTTTTGGTTCAGAGAGGACTTGTTTTAGCTTGAGAGCGTGACACTCAAATAAATGCAACACAGTCTGATCACCATCTAAATAATCATATTATAAAACATCCACCATCCAGGAGGCCTGTTGTGTTCAGAGCCTAGCTCAATTTAGCCTCAGTGCACACGAAGACACACGTGGTGGACACCTAATTACCAGTAAGAAGATTTTCACAAATGAAATTCAACACAAACAATCACACACAAACGACGTAGCAACACATGCAGTCAGGTAACAGAAAAATGCTCGAAGGCTAACACGTGATAAAACCAGTTCTATAAATGGATCTCAATCGCCATTTTCGTCTACTCTTAAGTGTGTAGCCCATGCAGGCACAGCACCACAGTGCCCACAAGAGGCCAACATGCACACAGCAGGAACGGCTGGTATTTATTTTTCAACATTGCAACTATTTTTGAAATCTTCTTATTTTAGTTTGTCACGAACTGTATTGTCCGGTTGTTCTTTCAAGTTGTATTTAAAGTTGAACTTAAGGATTCAAGGAATATTTACTGTTGTGCTAACATACATTTCCACAAGATATGGCATGAAATACGACACTCGAGGTCCCAGTTTAGCCCGGTAAGTCCCAAGACTTGTAGAATTAAAAAGAGGGGAAAAAATGTCAGAGGAAATAAATATGATAAAGAGATAAGTGAGATGCTTTATTCATTGTTGGAATGTGTGCAAAAATTCAACACAGCAAAGGGCATGATGATCGTTTTCAGTAGTTCAAAGAACACTTTACAAAGTTTTGAAATCAATGAGCAATCGTTTTTATTTATTAATATCAATGAAAGTAATCATGATTATTTTTATTTTTTTCTATAATTGCCCAGCCGTACTTACTGGTGTGGACAACGCTGGATGTCAAGGTTGACAAATAAATGCTCATACGGCTTTCCATACTTCTCTTTTATACACATGTAAGTCACTGCCTACTATCTTTACCAAACATGGACTGTGATCTATTTGATGACCATTGTTTTCTCTTATCTCAGAGAGATGGCCTGGCCTGGTCTGACTGTCAGCTTGATCAAATAGGAACTTTCCACCCAAACACAAACATCCAGTCTGCTCAGTTCGTCGGTATTAAACAAGTCACATGGGGGAGACAGAGGGGAAAAACGCAATCATTTGAGCTACAGCTCTTGTATTAGATCTCATTAGATCGTGCACGTGTCCCTAATACTGTGGCCAGATAGAACCGCCAAGCTGTATTTTATCATCGTAGAAATGTCTTGTTGTATTGAGCCAACAACTGTGTGAGTGACAGCAGCTGCCCCACTCTATTTCTGTACCCTCCAAACACTGACAGTGTCACACTGACAAATACAGGTGACATTCATCAAGGTCACGGCTGGCCCTGCAACTTGCCAATCTGCACCTGCCGCACAACATATCGGCTCAATAAGTGACGACTGCTGAGCATGTCAGAGCATGGCTCAGGCATCTGGGACCTTATGGCAGCAGGCGCGATGCACGTGTCCCTTAAATCTTCTGATATTGTTTGCCTCGAAAAAGAATGCATTTTAAAATCAATCTCGAATGGTGAAGAGACTGTCCAGGTATTTTCAAAGTGTAGTGGTAAACTTTCCAGGAGAACTAATGTGCATTTTTAGTTTTCACAGTGGAGCTTGAATCATGAGTTTAATGCTCTCCTTGACTACACGTGTAGCCCAAAACACAGTCTATAGGGGTGTTCACGCGACACACATTTGCTCCGGTGCTGCACCAATGTATTTTGTTGCGATATATTTTACACCGGACCAAATTTTGTTGAGCGTCCAGGTGTACAAAGCCGCTGAGCGTGTTAGCACCGGCGCAGCGCCGGCACAGCCCCACTTGGATTCACACGGCAGTTTCCGCAGCGGAGCAAAACGACAGAAAACAAAGCTTTCGTGTTGGTTCTTTTTAAAACTTATACAACTCAAGCAACTACCGTACAGGCACGTCCTTCTCCTTCTCGGTCTCCGTGCCTTCTGCTCGAGAGGGGTTCAATGACCGCCCCCGAAAACGTAAATCAACGATGACTTCGATGACACTCAGAAAAGCAAACATCATGTGCCAAACAGAAAATTAAGAGAGGAAATCACAAAATAAATTCGATGCGGGGTTGTGAACTCACAACAGAGGAACAAACTACACAAACAACTCCGAGACAGTCCAGTCTCCAACAAAAGGAAAGATGACGGAAGTATAACAGAGCACAAAAGCAACGCATTCTAGCCGTATGGAATCAACTCTTCTCATGCATAGCGAGGCTACTCCCTCCGCAAACGAGCATTTGCTCCGGAGCAAATGTTTAACCCTGGAGCGTTCACACGTACCATTTTACATCGGTGCTGCCCCGCAAACGAGCATTTGCTCCGGAGCAAATTTAACCCTGCTCAGGGAGATGGTTTAAAAATTTGCTCCGGTTTAAGCTGTTTTCAGGGGCTACACCGGTGTAACTTTGCACGTGTGAACGCTCTACTGGGGGTGCCCCAGCACAGCACCGGAGCAAATGTTGCCGTATGAACACCCCTTATATCTCAAATTATATCTCAAATCACCAATCACCCCTGAAATGAATGGAAAGGACACCAATCTATTGCAGCCTCGCAAGAAAAACCCCCAAACCAAAAGTTTGTGATGGTTCCCGACTGATTAATTAATACCACAATACCAGCTCTGACCTAATTTATTCATTTTTTTTACTTTAAACACATCAACATATTAAAACAAAGATAACCAAATTCACTCCCCCACCTCAACCCCCGAAAAAAAGTCACATTTTTTGGACCAAAGTATTTGAAAAACAGTCAAATATTCAGCCTGTGATCCATATCTTTATTGTTGTAAGTGTTAACGAACTCCATAAAGTAATTTTATTTATTATAGATTTTAAAATCAATTGGCTGATTAATCGGCTATTGGAATTTTATTCTACCAAATATCGGCACCCCCCAAAAATATATATAGTCATACCTCGGTTTTCGACCATAATCCGTTCTAGAAGGCTGTTCTAAAATCGAAATCACGCTCTTTAAAAAAAAAAAAAATCTTTATTAAATATGTCTGCTCACAATGGAACGCTACACGAGGAAGCGTCACTTCCTCGTCAACCCGAGGAAGCGTCACTTCTTCGTGTAAGGAAGGCGAGAGGAGTCAAGTTGCGCATTCAAGTGCGCTCAGTTGGGTCGAGAACCGATTTTCGGTCGTAATCTGAGGCATAAAAATTCGAAATATTTGGTCGAAAATTTATTTGGTCGAAAAACAGAGACGTTCAAAAACCGAGGTTTGACTTTATATTTTTTAATCCATATAGGTTGTAATGTATGTAGAAACCGAGCATTGTATATTACTGCACTTTATAAAAATAGGTATGACAATTTAAATTTGAATACACACACACACACACACACACACACACACACACACACACACACACACACACACACACACACACAGTTTAAACTGTCGTCGGAGATCACGGCCGCCGCCATGTTTCAATGTTGTTGACAGACCACAGGGCAAACGACTCGGTCGGTCGGGTTACCGGAAACACACTACTTTTTTTTCTACGCCTAATCTCATAGAACCCAATCGATTACTGTTCTATTCCGGTTTCAGATCCAACTATTTCTGTGTCCCACTGCATTAACAGATGCGAGGCGCAGCAATTGACACGCAAGGTGTTACAGCTCGATGCGTAAGCTATGTTGTAGTAGCTACTACGCACCAGTGTAGAAGGTACAGTAAGCCAATAGCACATCCGATAAGAACTAATACAAAAGCTGTGTCAACAAAAGACGATCGTGCTCAGACTTCCTCATTCACACAACACTGTGAGCATTTCTCTTGCATGAGAAACACTCAGAAGTAAGTAGTGTGCTACACCACCATAACGGTTTTGCGTTCCAGAGAAAAAGCCGATATTTGCAAATGGCTCATTTTGACTCAACACAAGGTAAGTCTGCTTTCATGGAGAACGCAATAAAATTTTTTTAAAAGAACTGAGAATATTTACGAATGACAGGCTGAAATTCTGAGAATTTGGGTGATTTAAAACTACAAGATCTCTAAACGATTAATCGATTATCAAAATAATTATTACCGGTAATTAACTTGATAATGGACACGTTCTCCATTAATCATTGCGCCTCTAATTTATTTGATTGAAAAATCGTAAAATCATTGTAAATACATTATGAATTTGAATGATTAATTTCTTTAAAACAATGACTGAATTAGACAAATAAGATTTATATTTACAGAAACATTTTAACCTCTTTTATGAATAACCTGACCCATCAAACTGTTTTCTGAATCAAATGTGCCCCTGGATCAGAAAAGTTGCCCATCCCTGTCCAAGAACACAAGCATAATTAAGCACCCTTGAGTCACTCAAAAGGCGCTACATAAATGCAAGTTAATATTCATTATGAAACCTTTTGGGCTGAACAGAGCATGTCATGCTGTGCCCTCCTCCCAAAACGGAACCATCGGAAAAAGAATTCACGGGAAAACATCCCAGGGGGGTTCTTACCATGGCCACTGAATAGACGTTCTCCTGACCAAGCAGTGACTCAAGAAACAAGAGTGCACTCTGTGAGCGATGGAGTGAGTGGGTGAAGAAGAGGAGGACATGATGAAGAAGAGTTGAGGTGGTGAGATTAACAAGCAAACAGGGAGAGTGAGAGGACATGTGGTTTCATGGGAGACATGACAGGGTGAAATACATGCAATTAGTGATCAGTAAAGCTTTGATTCAGCAAGTGGTACAACAGAGCTGGCCCAAGGCCTTTTTTTTTTGGGGTGTATTTTTTTTCTAACTATGTTTTTATTTAAAAGCGAAGACAATTTGCAATTTAGGTACTAAGTGTAGTAAGAAATGAAGTAGACGTACATGATTTGCTCTCTCGGCCCACATAAAATGATGTGGCTGGCCAGATATGCCTTCTTCTTTAAACCTGGTAGTTTTTAAACGTTTTTTTTTTTTTCCCTCTTAAAAATGTTCAGTGGTGCCTTGACTTCTGAGTTTAATTTGTTCCATGACCACGCTGGTAACTCAAAGCACATTTATCTCAATTCACGTTCATATATGAAATAAATAGATATGCAATTTTTCCAACCCAATGTTTCGTGTGCGTGGCTTGGGGGCTTTATAATACATTGAGTTATGACATACAGTAGTGCCATGATTGAATAGAATGTAAAGATTAAACAGCTTTAACACATTTTTGCGACATTTAAATGGATATTGTAATCCTCCTTCAGCTATGTGTACCTTGGCCACCTGGGAGCAGCATAACCCAGGCGTACAGAGATAAATGGAGACAGTCAAAACTTCTCAGTAAGCTGCAGTAATATTAGTCATTTTTTACAATGTATAAAGAATATATGCACGTGAGTATTATAATGTATGCCTACATATGCTGCTACAGTTGGCGTTGTAATATCCATTGTGAAAGGATTATAACACTGCTACACGCCATTCAGTCACCGGTCTATGGCGTTTTGTGTAGTGGTGGCAAGAGTAACTCTCCAAACTATGAAGTTCACAGTCATACAGGGTTGGTATGTCAATGTTTTGCTCGCAAGTCAAAGATCAAGGTGTTACTGTATTAAGTGCATATGTTGTCATTTTCCGATATTTGAGCAACGTTTTATTAATGTTCAAATTGTGCATAAAGTGACATTGCCCTATATTGATGTTAATTATACTTTGGGAATAAAACCTCCGCCTCGTGTTCAACAGACTATTAGGTCTAGTAAGTTTACAAACCGATTTTTTATTTTTTGGCGAAGGGCCAGCTCTGTGGCACTTGAGCGATGTTAGAGAATAAAGAGTTAATTAAAAACTTAAGAGTAGTAACACACACTCACTTCACATGCATCTGCTTTTGCTCATTTTACCTCTGTAGCTGATCGGATGGCATCGATTCCCACGACTGACTCCACGTATCGATGGAGCTCCTGGCCGGTTCCACGGAGCACGCCGCGGAGAGTGACCGTCGGTTGTCTTTCCTTCCCCACCGTCGACGATTTCTGTTCGGCATGCTCGGCTCCAGCATGGAGCACCGCTAAAGCCAAAATCAGCAGCGCACAAGACGGCCGCAAGAAATGCAGCGTGGCTCGCGCACAAAAAGTCATCGTTGGAGGATTGGAGAGCAGTAAAATTTAAAGTAAGGATATAAAATTAAACTGTGCGGAACCAGCTGAGCAGGACGTGTGACTCTCAAGTCAAAATGGAACGAGGCATACGAAGTTGAAAATAGTTTAAAGCAATAAAACATCCACTCAGTTCTAGGCCTTAGCCTGTTAACGAGTCGAATACGACCGAGTATTTAATTATAAACTTTGGCAACGTTGCAAACATCAATCGTGCTCCCAACCTCTAAGTGTCTGGTTATATTTGGCATCAAACAGTTGAAATATTTTCTAATGTATTTTAATTATAATAAATTTTTAAAAGCTTCGGTTGCAGTAATGTTCCAAAAGTCGTGGAGAACACGATGGAGGGAAAAACCCAGTGGCTTTGACCTGAGTAGAAGTCTTCTAAATCTTCTTATTTGAGGTAGGAACGTAACACAAAATCACGACTGGCGGCCTTTCTTTTCCACGCTCAAAGTACTTTAGATTGCTAAATATGAAGCAAAATGGTCGTTGTTGCTGCTCAAGCAGAGTTTTCCAATCCTCGCCTCGTTTGACGACTGCAACCACACAGGACGAAGACGACGCGTGGCTCCTTGAAGAGAATCAAAGGGATTGACGCAGTGGTGCATCTTGGGACTTGTAGTCAGTGTTGTCAACTCATTTTCCGGAGATGCGTGATGATGTCATTGCGTAATTAAGTAAACCTGATGTAATTAGGCAGCGGTTACGTTTTTTTCTTTATAAACGCAACACTTTATTTAATTCATTAATATTGCCAGCGAATGCGGAAAGCTTTTTGTAAATACAGTAGTTGCAGTATTAGGGTGACCAAACGTCCTATTTTGCCGGACATATCCACTTTTTTAATCACTGTCCGGGCGTTTTCATGAATTTATCAAATTGTGAATTTGATAAATTCATGAAAACGCCCTTCTTTAATTGGTTCTCATGGGACCACATATCATGTGTTTAATTTGACTGCCGTTTTTTAGATTATTATTATTATTTTTTTAATGAGACGCAGTACCAGTTGTCGGTGTATGTGACGTAACCACTAGCGGGGCGGGAGAACCCAAAAGAGAGGGCAAGTGGCGGCAGTTGACATCCGGTACATTCGTCTATGGTTCGCGCTGTGGGTGAAGTCACTGGTCCGAGAGCTGCTGTTTGTTTACCAGTTGAAAAGGCCAAATACAACCGCAGTCACTCCGCCCCTGAATAACGGTTCGGAGTTGAGGACAGTGACAATACACGATAAAGATATAAGTGTGCAAAGCTTGCAGGTAAATATCTAATAAAGGTTCTGCTCCGAGAGCTCAAAGCTCCTGTCGACACAGAAAACACCCAAAAAGCTGTATGGGGTGAGTGTTCCTTAATTAATTCTTAGATCCGGGAACACAGAATGGAGAAGAAAACAATTATGAGGAAGAAAACTAAAGACTAAAGGTTTTTTGTTTTTGTTTTTAATTGTGAGACTAAGACTACAGTTTTATTATTTAAGCGGCTCGGATAATGGATGGATGTTTTATTTTCTACCCATACATAGCAGGCGCAATATGTTGAAAACACATTGTCATTGCAATAATGGCACATGCAAGCCTCCTCGCTGCCCATCTTCAAATCCCTCCTCAAAACTCACTTGTATTCTTTGGCATTCGACTCGGCATGACTTAGATTTGTTCTTGGTTTTACTGTTTGGTGCTTTCTACCGTCTTTATTACCGATTTGTTTTACTGTTTATTGTATATGTTACATTGCTCCATGTATAGCACTTTGTATGCAGCGATGGCTGTTTGAAAGTGCTCTCTAAATACAGTTGACTTGACATGCAGTGCAGAATGCAAAATTTGTTTAATTCATATGGAATTGTGGGCTTCTATCCAACTTTGACCAATCAGATGCAACTTTAAATGTGCATCACCATCCAAAAAGAGAACATTATCTCGGGGCATTACGAACACAAAGGAATGTATTTATTTAAAATAGAATACATTCAATTTATTTCTGCATGAAAAAAAGGTTGCTTTATTAGATAATAAAGATGTAATTACTTTAGGTATATGTTAAATATCGCAATATCATTGATATTGTAAAATCCAACACCCACATCGCATATTGCATGTTTTCCCAATATAATGCAGTCTTACTTTAAAATCAGAGTTATAAGAGATATTTTAGTATCATTTCAGTATCTCACGGCTGGGCGGGTGTCCTCTTTTTGGGAAATAAAAATATATTTATCCTACAGTAAATCACACTCAAAGTCGCTCTTCATTTGCTTCACACTCCTTGGAAAGCATTTCACAGGGAGAAAGACTCAACTTTCAGTTTAATAATCAGTGACAACACCTGGTCACTTGCGAAAATGTCAGTAGGGTTTCAGCAGTTTTCAATTAAAAAAAGAAACAGCAACAATTTATACGCACAAACATTACACACCATTAACTTCAATGTGAGGAACCATGGGAATGTTCTTAGTCCGCGCGCGCGCGCGTGCGTGTGTGTGTGTGTGTGTGTGTGTGTGTGTGTGTGTGTGTGTGTGTGTGTGTGTGTGTGTGTGTGTGTGTGTGCGTGTGTG
>CAAKHF010021208.1:9522-22549 GCA_901007745.1 Hippocampus kuda
TTTAGGCTCAACTGGCTTCATTGCAGACAACTTTATTGAAATAAAAATATCAGCCCCCAATGCCAGTTTCACAAAACAAAATGAAATTTGGTAAACATGTCTATCATGAGTAGACCCACAAAAAAGTCTATGACAGAGGAAGTCTGCCATTTTGCTTTGATACATGCATTTTTTTCCACAATTGGCTCAGTTGCACCCAACTATCATGCATTTAAATTAAAAACAAAAGATTCATCCCCCAAAGCTCATCTCACTTAGCAAACCGTAATTTTGAAAACATGTCTATCACGAGTAGATTGACAAAAACAGCTATGAATCCATGTCCACAAAGACACTGGAAATCGAACATTTTGGCCCAAAGCGGAAAATTATGACTCAACTGTCTCAGTTGTAGCCAACTGAATTTACATTTAATACAAATTTCAGCCCCCGAAGCCACTTTCTATCATGAATAAAATCAACACAAAAAGTCTCAGAAGGCACACCCAAAAAGACAGACAAAGGCTACCATTTTGGCCCAAAGCGGACATTTTAGACGCAACAAAATAAAAATAAATAAATAAATACAGTCAAACCTCGGTTTTCGAACGTCTCTGTTCTCGACCAAATCGGTTTTCGACCAAAAATTTAGTTTTTTATGCCTCGGATTACGACCGAAAATCGGTTCTCGACCAAACTGAGCGCACTTGAATACGCCACTTGACTCCTTTTGCCTTCCTTACACGAGGAAGTGATGCTCCTTGTGTAGCGTTCCATTGTGAGCAGACGTGTTCAAGAAAGATTTTTATTTTTTACTTTTTTTTAAAGAGCGTGGTTTCGGTTTTCGAACAAATCGGTTTTCAAACAGCCTTCTGGAACGGATTATGGTCGAAAACCGAGGCATGACTGCAAATAAATACATAAAACAGTCCATGATGAGTAGAACCACAAAAATGTCTCGGAAACAATTCGAAAATCTGCCATCATGGCCCAAAGTGGAGATTTTAATCCCTGGAGAGATCCATGGATGCATATATTTAACAGCGCTAATAAAGTGTGATTGAAGTATGAAATAAAAATGATGCTTGTTTGGCGTGTTCCTCATTACAAACTGTCTCTTCTGACTGCAGTCACTTATACTCCGCTGAGGAAATACAGCAAATATTTGCTTTATACTAATGAGCGGTGCTTCACGCAAGCAAATTGCCTCAAAGCAAACAAACAAGTCGGCGAAGTAGACCTGCGAGCCGCTGGACATTTTCACAAGATGGTCGCAAGCCGCCTTCAAGACGCTAAAACGCGTTAATGGCCGCCACTCACGTTTAATGTGCATGGAAATTAATCTTTAATGGGGGTCGTGGTCTTTACCCGGCGCCATGTTGTCATTAGCATAGGCGGTGATAGCACACGCTACATGTACATCAGTGGTAATTATGCCAATCTGAAAGACAAACATTCATTTTTAGCCTCAAAGTAAAGACATCATTAACATACAAACTTTGGCAACTATAATGTCGATATCGTACTGCGAGTTACCAATGTCTATGAAATACTGAACACGGCTCGGATGTGCACGCTTTTCACTTTAATGACCAAAACGTTCCATTAATTCTGTTATTTGATCATTGCTTTTGTTTCAATGGTTTTTCTCTTTTGAGGCTTATTTGGATGCACAGACTCAGACATGAATAGTCACATTCACAGTGAACGTGAAAAGCACTTGTCCGACACACACAGCGCGTTGTTGGCTTGCACATGAAAAGGATTCCAATGACGTAGCTCCTACTTGACCGGCACGGTCAAGGTAAAAAAAAAAAATAATTTCCCCCGTCAAAGGTGCAAAGTGAGCAAAAGGAATAAAAAAGCAGAGATGTGAAAAGACAAGACCAGACCAGTTGAGACCAGATGAGATGAGGAGGCATTGAGAGGACAAGTGCAGGAGAGCGAAAAACACTACAGAGGAAGAACGACATGCGGGTCACGCCTTCAACAATAAACATAAAAAAGGAGAGATGATGAGTGCGTACGTGTTTGCCATTTAACTCATTTGAGAACACAAAATGGAGTCTCGCTGTCAGTCGTAGATGATTGTTGTCTTGCTACTTTTCATCCTACAGCTCCTCCTTTCTCCTCCTTCTCCTCTTCCTCTTAGCTTTTGCCAGCTTCCTCCTTTTTGTGCACTTCTTCCTCCTCATTTATCTCTTCTTCCTCTTCCACCTTCGACTTCTGCGTCTCTTCTCCATTTTTCTCCTTTTGCTCCCTCTACTCCTCCTCATCTTCCTGCATGCTATTTTCTTCTCTTCCCTCCTTCCTCCTCATCCCCGTTTTGTTCTTTGGCTTTCTCTTCCCTCGCCTCCTCTTCCTCACTCTATCTTCCTCCTGCTGCTCACTTATCTTCTCCTGCTCCTCAAACTGCATTTCCTTCCGCCCTTTTGACGCGTCGGCATTTCTCTCCCTCACAATTGACGTGGCAAACTGAGATTTGCCGCCTATTCTTGATCCTCTACTCAAAAGATGTGCTGATCTCAAATCCAACATCTCTATCTACTGTCGTCTGTCATTTGGGTTGCTTACATAGCTGAATTTCACAGACTAGCTGGGCAAGAACCTATTGTGGACTCGACGAATATATTCGACGGTGGCAGTGAACGGCTGGATTCGCCCCCCAAAAATAAAATGACAACTGAATTCATCAGGTAAGTCAAGGCAGAATTTTGATTGTATACGCTAGTGTAACGACACAAACATTCACGTACCAGGTGTGAAGTTTTCCTGACATGTGTATAAAAAGAAGATGGATCATAAAAGGCATTTTAATGCCAGGATTAGCATGTTAGCACGAGCAAGGGCCACTTGAGTCCTTGGCCCCGAACGTCTGTGTAACTTGTGTAGATAATCCGCCGGGCCTTTTGAATTTCTGCCTTTTCACGCTGCATTCACACACCCGGCCGCCTTTTCATTTGCTCTTTTGTGTGCCGCACAATGAAGGTGCCGGCTGAAGAGCCGCCGCCGTCGCTCCTCAGCCAGACCGCCCCCACCCCACCCCCACCTTTCCGCCTTAAAAGAAGGTTTTGTTTTTTTTTCTGACGTCTGCACCGTCTCCATCTTGACTTCCTTTAAAAAATAAAATTTAAAAAAAAAGCCTCAGGCTCCCATATCTCGCTGGCTTTAACAAGCGTTCATTTTGTTCCTGACCCTTGAAGTAAATGCACTGACAACCGTGCACAGGCCTGAAAAGTGATTTGATCAGCAAAAGCTGTGACTTTTTGTGAAACATTGAAGGCGCATAGATATTAAAATACCACATGCTACAGTACAGAATGTGGGACATTGTGTGTATGGACTGAATATGATGTCAGTATGCTATTTTGGAGGTGGAAAGAGCAATAAACTGAATGTAAACAGCATCACTTTCAAGGCTGAGACTGTACATTGAATCTGGCAGACGCTACAGGTGCCTCACAGCCAGACCGAAACAAACATCTCCCCACACGCCATCACACTTCAAAAACACTGACATCACAATCTGTCAACCACACTGTGGGATATTATTGTTTTCCATCCTGCTCACTTAAACAGTCACATTGTACAGCATCTCCAAAATCTGAAATTCTTCAATAGTCCAATGCCTGCACCTTTATTAACAGACAATCTTCTTTTTGCACTTAACGGGACTTTTACCACTGCAAACTCGAATACACACATCTGTATTTTATTGTTTAACTTGTCATTTTTACTTGTAATTGTACATTCGCTACCCCTTTTTAATCTTTGTATAGGTGGAAGGGGGCCATTAAAGTAATAATTTCATGACTGACAGCTACTGCTGTGTTTCAACTGTGCATATGACAAATAAAATCCTGAATCTTAAATATGACGCATTGGAAGTGGATAGAAAATAAATATAATGCAAATATGCTACATTAGTGCATCCGTCATGTGATGCAAATATGATTACACTCACGGGAAATACAATAAATGTGATTTGAATATGCTACATTACAAGGCTCCGGCCTTCCTGTGTGGAGTTGGGTGGTTCTCCCCGTGCCTGCGCGGGTTTTCTGCGGGTACTCTGGTTTCCTCCCACCTTCCAAAAACATGCATGGCAGGTTAATGGAACACTTGAAATTGTCCAGAGGTGTGAGTCTGAGCATGAATCGTTGTTCGTCTGTGTGTGCCCTGCTATTGGCTGGCAACCAGTTCAGGGTTCCCGAAGAACGCTGGGATAGGCTCCAGCACACCCACGGCCCTTGTGTGGATAAAGCAGTTCAGAAAATGGATGGACGGATGTTGAAATATGATGAAATGATACATTAGAGGTGTCCAGAACATCTGAGGTAAAAGTGCTGTGCTACATCATGAAATACGAAGTAAACTTGAATGTAAATAATGACACAAACACATCTGCCAGTGGGAGAGATCCGATTGGTCGTCAGCAAGACAAATCAACTCCGACCGGACCAATCGCCACCACAACAAACTGCAAATCGGAAATTGACTTCCTGTCACAAGTGTGAGATTTGCGCCAGGAAACAACACACACACGACGCTACACAACAGGTACACACAAATGGAGGTGGACATGAATCTCCACGCTTTCGTGCTGCCGCACACTGATGGCTATATATTTTTTGCGCACACACACGGTTGTATTTCCTGGGATGTGACTCATGACTTCACCTCACTGCGCGCAGACAAACTTGTGAAAATACACACACAAAGGTTACGCACTTTGAATGGGAGTGTGTTGTTCCTGCAAAAACTTTTTTTCAGTCCTGGTGTCGGATTCACAATACGGAAAGAGAAAAGGGCCGTCTTGTTTTTTAATGGCTGATTTCCTGCTTGGGGGGAAAAAAACATGTTTTGTCAAGTTGTAATTTAACGATTACGCTTGGTTTTTTTTCTCTTGAGAGAAAAAAACGTGATACAAAAGGAATAAAGTTGTATTTTCCAGTCATGTAGTTTCAGAAAGCAAGATTACAATGGAAAATGAGAATTTTTTTTCATGTGATGACACTATAGTTAATTTTTTTTTAATGTACAACGTATGAAAACAGTTTTTAAAAATAGAACTCATATTTTATGAGAATGAAAAAAATTGAGGGAGAGACAAAAAACAATGCAATATTGCAGAAACAAGATTTAATAGGTTCTTTTTTTGAAGAAGTAGTAACTTTTTTCCAGAAAAAAAGTTGCCTTAGCATAACACTGCAAGATGACAGTTACAGGAAATACATTTTTTCATTTTTGTTCTTTTTTCAAGAAAAAAATCGCATCACTGTATTTTTTTTTTTTTTGAGAAATAAGTTCATGATTAGAATGGTCACTTAAAAAAAAGATATTGCAAGAAACGTGTGAATTTTGGTCAAATATTTTGTATAACATTTGTTAGTTGTATTGTTTCAAGACAAAAAATATTTTTTACCTCCGACCTGTCGGTATGTTTATGCAAAGTAATAATTTCCCCCCTCCCAAAAAAGTAATTGATAATTTTTTGACAAAAAAGGTCATTATTATGACAATAATGTATTTTTAGAGGAAAACAACGGTGGTCTGGTGGTTAGCGCGGACGACCTCACGGAGGTCGTGGGTTTGATCCCGGCTCCGGCCTTCCTGTGTAGAGTTTGCATGTTCCCCCCGGGCCTGCGTGGGTTTTCTCCGGGTACTCCGCTTTCCTCCCACATTCCAAAAACATGCATGGCAGGCTGTTTGAACACTCTAAATTGTCCCTAGATGTGTGTGTGTGTGCGCGCGCATGGATTTTCGTCTCTGTGTGTCCTGCGATTGGCTGGCAACCGGCTCACGGTGTCCCCCGCCTACTGCGCGAAGACTGCTGGGATAGGCTCCAGCACCCCTCGCGACCCTTGCGAGGATAAAGTGGATCGGAAAATGGACGGATGGAAGGATAATATAGTCATAATAATAAAAGAAAATATTATTTTGGGGAAGAAAATGTTGCCTTTAGGGAGGTGAGTCTGTAATTTGTCCACATTGTTAAAGAATCATATCATTTGAATATCAAAAATAAATAAATAAATAAATAAAAATAATCTGACTTACTTTTACCTCAATATAAAGGTGACGGAGTTTCAATCAGACACTTGCCACCTGCTCGGGAACCTGTCAGACATTCCCGAAGCGAGCAAGCCGGTTGGCAAACATCTGCCGGGACATTTGGGCTCTTGCCTCTGCGCCGGTGTGAGGAGGATGAACATAATGACGTCAACGGAGACGACGACGCTCTCTCTACACTCTCGGCCTTGGCTTGCACATGAACAGCGCGCGCCATTAATGGAACACGAGGACGAGGAGGAAGAAGGTTGGTACGTTCTGACTTTGTCGTCCCGCCGGAAAAGAAAAATGTTGCTGCGCTGCGGGGGAGGTGACCCCGTCATCTGCGACGCCATGGATGTGTGTCACAGTACATTTGAGTGTATGCGTGTGCCCCCTCCCCCTCCCGCAGGCTCCATCCTTGTTCTCTCCCCCCAATGTGAGCTCTGATTTGTGGCCCTCGGTGATGTTGCATGACGGATGTTCCTTCTGTTAAACAACACTGACATGCTGCATTTGCGTGTGCACGTGTGTGCGTGTGTCCTGTTCACGTTGTGGAGACTTAAATGCGAAGTTTAGGGTGACAACTTTTTGGGATTAAAGCAGCCTAAAGGATGCTACATTCATATCCTGTAGGCAAACTAAAATGGCTGACTTCCTGTATAATTCCAGCTACTACTTGCTGAGATTATTTTCCAGCGATGACTTGTTGAGGTTTTTTTGGCGAGGCTTGTCATGGTCGACATGGCCACAAAATTTTAAGTGGAGAAATCAAACTGGCTATTGGGCTGAATTTTCATCATCTAATATGTCAAAATTTCGCAAAATTTCATCTTACCTCATGTCATGCTCTTTCAAATCATCAATTCGTCTGACTCATTGTAAAAATCAATTCACTACACAAATGATTATTATTAGGTGTATTAGCATATGAAATATATTTTGATTTGCACCGCCCTGACTGCAGCACAACTATTGCCAGGATGGTCACGCACGGAGGCAAGATCGGGGGTACTATGTTCCCTCCCACAACCGCGCAAACACCCCTTTCTACCTGTACCCATCTACCAAAATACCAAAAGAAAGAAAACACAGTTAGACTGCGCTTCGCACTTCGCTGAGCACAAGAATAGGGATGTGAAAGTCTGAATGTTTTTTTAGATAACCAGTGTACATATGTTAGCGATATTTGACAAAGCCTGTTTTTTTTTTTGTTTTGTTTTTGTAATGGATGGCTATAACGCGTAATTTCAGCTAATTACATGTCAATGTTGCACTTAAGTACCGGTTTTTAGGCACTATAAGGCTCACCTAAAATCATTCAATTTTCTCAAAAGCCGACAGTGCGCCTTATAAATACAATGCGCCTTGTATATGGCTCAGTATTCCGATTTCTTGGACCTAGTATTTTAAATGTTCTGTAAAGTACTTTGTTTCACCTGCAGCAGTTGTGAAAGCTCTGTAGAAATAAAGCTGTATTGTATTGTATTGTATTGTATTCCCTTGAGTGTAGCTCCATCGAGTGGATGCATAACAGCCAATATTGTAGCTTCTATTCTATGTGCGCTAAATATGAAAAGTTTTAAAATAGGCCATGATACTCCGAAGCACCTTTTTGTGCGGAAAATATGGTATGTGCCGTGGGCCCCAAATGCCTCCCCTCCCCCCGGACAGAGTGTGGGCACCCCTAAATGTAAAATTAGAATCCATCAGGAGAATGCAGTTAGTCAAACAGGCTTTACTCGGCTCATACCTGTCATGTGCCCGCCCCCTCCCTGGCGTCCTGCCGTCCGTCGCTAATGTAAGCCTTGTGGTGCGGGCGTAATGCCATTTAATGCTATTGTCTGTCAAATCTGCTTAGGGATCAGCCAGGCCGGGATGCAGCCCGGCGAGCCCAGGCTGGATGGGCAGATCGTGTGCCGCGGATGACGGGATAATCCAATCACGGTGGGCGGATCACGGCCAGCCGCTCGGCGTATTGCTGCCAGGGAGCACCTGGATCTCTTTGGCTTCTGATTGTTTGCTGGTCCGGCACTCGATATAGACTGGCAAAGTGATGATCTCCCAGATATTAGTCACGTCATTTGAACGCTAACACTCTATTTCTGGGTGTATTGCCTTCCACACATTCGTGTTTCAGTGCTATGATGTAGTTGGGACGGGCATACGCGGTTCTGATGTTTGAAGCGGCCCTTCAATGGGAAGCACGGATGACTTCAAAGGGAAAGATTACAGAAAATGCGGACGGCGGGAAATCAACCTTCAGGGTTTGAAACAAAGTTTTACACATAAGCCGTCCCAAAAACCAACAGCATCCACTTCACAAGCACATACAATAGCGCTCACTATTCATGCTGCTTTTTGGTCTCATTCACATCATTTGCATATATGGCTTGAAAAACGGGGAGGAGGAGGAGGAGGAAATGGCAGAGGAAGAAAGTGACGAGGAGGAGGAGGCATAATGTCATGGAGTCATGGATGATGGCTTGATCTTTATAGTATCTTTGATTTGGAGTTGGCCATTCGGGGCATGTTGCAGAGTGAGTCGTTGTCGCCGTTGTGTCAGTTATTATCTGACAGACTACCAGTGAGAGATTAGGTGCAATGGTTTTTCAAGGCTTGATTAAAATCACAATTATTCAGAGTTTCGGTAAACGGTTTTAAACAACAGCAACATCATAGAAGCTGCAGGAATTTGTGGCAAGTAAAGGCCATTTCTTGCACAGGACCAACAATCGTCAATAAGAAAGAGCGAAGGAAGTCTTTTTTTAAAAAGAAAAAAATCCAAGTCATTACAATTTTGCAAAAACAGTAAATGACAAAGGCCATGTATCTGAGGTGGACCGAATTGTAAGATAATAAGCTAGGTAGTATGCTTGGGTCGAGTCACGAAAGTCTCAGAGAAAAATTTTATTCTAAAGCAGGGGTGCCCAACCCTGGTCCTCGAGGCCCCTTTATCATATTTTAGATGTTTCCTTCTCCACCGCATCTGATTCAAATCATCCGGATCTTGTCAGGCTTCTCAGACCTTGCTGATGAGCTGATCCTTTCGATCAAGTGTGATAGAGGAGGGAGACATCTAAAACATACTGAATAGGGGCCCATGAGGAGTTGGGTTGGGCACCCCTGTCCTTCCAATCATAACAAGATGCATTCATGCACCCATCTGTGGTCTTGATCTTGTCTCCCAGTAAATGGCTTGGAGTACAAATCTCATTCTAATTAGCCGCATGTGGAGTAACAAGCTCCAGGACCGAGATTACCTACCCGTCTGCATCTAATCCCGGAGATCATCTGCCTGCACTTCCTCATTCCTTTTTTTTGCCCCTCGTACTCCTTCGCAGAGTCACGTAACCTCCGGTATTGAAACGTTTTTACTTCCCACATCTTCATGTTGGGATGATGTTTGCATAGTGTTTCGATGCATGGATGTGGTTCAGAATTTGACGAGTATATTTGATGTATCATTTGAGCTGTTTGGATGGTTGAACTGGTTTGTAAAAGTGATGTGAGGAGCTCTCAAATACTGGCCTAACCCTAACCCGAATGAACAGTCTATCCTTCAGACTAACCATTTTAGCCGTTATCCAAACCGAAACCTACAAAAACATGGCCTGAACCTCCGAACCCACAAACCCCGCCCCTTAACAATGGTTTGAAGGTTAGCCCAACATTAATCCGCTAACCTACGAACCCTAACCCACTAACTCTTACAAACTCCAAACGAAAAACCAAACTCTAGCGAATACCTAACGAACAGACTATCTGTAATCCTAATCTACAAATCATCCAACCCTAATCCAAAACCTCATGCAATTAAACCCTGACCCCAAACACGAAGTAGTTAAATAAACCCTAATCAAACTACACTAACCCTAATCTCATCCAAAACATTCGAGTCTGATTCAATGATGTTTTATCACAAAGCTACCCGATTTACCTTGAACCCAACTAACCCTCACCAGCCCTCAGACCTGTGAACCGATGAACCTTAACGATGGTTAAGGCTAAATCCGAAACCTAACTCGTAACCCACTAACGTCAACTATCCTAAATTGCAACCCGCTAACCCATTGAACCGAATCCTAAATATCAATGGATAACTTTATTTCTAACTTTAAGACTAATCACAACCCTAACTGAGCCCGAGCCACAGTCTGTTCACATCTTGTGACAAACCTAAGCCACTGATCCCAACCCCTAACCCACAACTAACCTTAACCTAACCGATTAACCCTCACTGACCTAACCAACCAACTCACTCTCAAGGATGAAATATTGCAAACTAATTGTAAACAGACTCAGTCTAACATGAGAGCAGACGTGTTTGTTTGGACATACACTTCGCCCCGCTGTGTCGGAAACCCTTTGGGCGGAAAACCTGATTAACTCGGGAGGGATCGTTGCGCTAATACGTGGCAAATAAGTGGATTAGCGGAGGGTCACTGCGGATTAGCCGCCGTCTTTTTTGTTCCACACCGACATCTCCCCTCCCCAAAAACCTCCCCTCGTAATCTGCTGGAAATCCTGTGAAGCAAAAGGCTGGCGGCCAAACGGGGATCCCATTGCTCCAGACTGGCTTTTTTCTCTTTTTTTTTTTGCATTTTCAGGAATATTATCAAATGGAATGTGAAGTTGTTTTCCAAGGTAAAGAGTTTCAGTTTCATTCAGCACTGCTTACTCGCGCTGTGGGTTAATATTGCCAATGCTGGAACGAACAGACTTTGACAGCTACTATATAACGGGGTGTTTTGCGTGAACCAGGCACTATTGTCTGTGAAATCAGAGTCATTTAGTTGTGGGTTTATTCAGTTGAGTTTCCACTGCACGTGAACACACAACCGTACCTAATGTTGACCTTTCTTGTTCCATGTTCTTTTCCTTCAGTGGTGTCTAAAGGCGGGTGGCAAACCAGATCCATGGCATGTTCGTGCTACCAACTGATATTGTCCTTCCACTGCAAAGAAACCAATGTGACTTGATGATGGCATGATGTCTTGAAGTTTGCTGCCGCCCTCGAGTGGTGGTGGTCAAAAGCACAGTCGGATAAAATTTTTGTTCATATCGCAAGACAAAAAGATATCATCGAATCGGCAGCTTGCAAAATTCGCAAGTTAAAGCACTTGTATCTCAAGGCACTCGTGCATCATTACCTTTAATTGCTAAGTCATTTTAATATGTCTCTTCATAAATTTTGAGTTCTGAATTGATTTTGAAATTTTTTGTTGGGTTCATTTTAATGATATTTGGAAATTTGTTCATGTCACAGTCCACGGACAGTTATTAAAACTTCATTTTTAACGAATTTTCCCGGAGTTTGTATGTCAAATTAACCTTCCTCATTGAAATGTATTGAAACACCATTAATCTGTCCCAGTACCCTCAAAATTAGTTTTTCGGTGTTATGTTTAAAAACAGCATTGTATTGAGTAAAACCATCATAAAAAGTTACCACAGTATGACCTGATTTTTATTTTATTTATTTTTCTGATTTGTACTAGAACTGATTTAAAATGAATGGCAATAAAATGAAATGCCACATGCTGACTTCACTGAAAAAGTGTTTGAGGCAATTCGGCCTCAATTCAAGCCAAGAAGAACCCTGCTTAGCGTACGATTACCTCCTGGCTTTGGACCGTTGCCCTCCTCCACGCGCTGTCTGCTCGCCCACATAAAATACAGAGCATCAAAAGCGCGCGTTGCCATGACAACCGCCCCACATGAAACCCCCTCTGCCCCCAACCCCCGTCCTTCCATTCACGCCGCCTGTCCTAATTGCCCGTCTGGTGCTGACGGGTTAGAGGGGTCGCCCGGCGGATGAATGCCAAGGCGTCCTCTCAAACGTGGCCCCGCTTTCATCGCCGCTTGCCTCGGCTGAAGGGACGCCAGCGGGGCGGATAATTGGCGGGTGGGCGCGTGCTCGGAAGGACCTGGTGAAGTCTTTGCAGCGTGTCCATGTGAAGGCAGCGCATCGAACTATCATTTGCTCTACTTCACATCCAGAAAAAAATTAATAACAATAAATGCCTGCTGGTTTGAGAATGTGCCAAAGGTGGCAGGTGTTGGTGAAGCAACAGGTGCGTTGGAGGGTGACTGCACTCACTCAATTTTTGTTTGGCGCCTCAACAATAATGTAATTGTTTATGACTGATGACTTTTAAAGCGTTGTTTTTAAAGTCTATTTTGATCCCTATCGAGATTGGTTCAGGTACGATCCTGAGAAATGGCCAAAATCCCATAAAATGGCACCTTCTAAACAAAATGTGCATTTGACAACATACGTTATATTTACATTTATTATGCGTTCTGTCACGGATGATGATTTTGTGTCAATCAGGCATTCCAGAGAATGAAAGTCAAATCTTTATTTCGCCGAGTTTATGAGGATTTTAGCCACATTAGCGCTAATATTGGTTAATCCTGAGTGAGCAGTCACCGTCACCAGCATCACGTTGAGCGACAGGATACGCTTGAGTAGTTCTTTTCCTTTTTTCCAATATTGGTTTAAGAGCACAGGTCCACCGTGAGCTGCTCATTAATTAGCAAGCATGGCGTTTAATTGGCGCTATGTGGCTGGTGAGCACCTTTAAACTGCCGCTAATCCATCAGCTGCCGCCCATTTTAATTGCCGCCGACAACATTTTAATTGAAGTGAAGGAGAGGCAGCTGGTTAAAGCTTTTACTTTGACAGGGAAAGTTGAGTTGCAAGCGGGGAGCTACATGTCCCTGGATGCTCTTAACTAAAATGCTTCTGCTGCTTGGGTACACTCAATACTTTTTACTGTCTAACAACATTTCCTTTGTGAGACATTGGAAGACATTAAAATATCTTTTTTTTTTGCAAACTAACCTTATTGTTTTTGGAATGTGGGAGGAAACCGGAGTACCCGAAGAAAACCACGCAGGCACGGGGAGAGCATGCAAACACCACACTGGAAGGCCGGAGCCGGAGTCAAACCCTGCACCTCTGCACTGTGAGGCAGACATGCTAACCAGT
>CAAKHF010021214.1:0-10490 GCA_901007745.1 Hippocampus kuda
ACGCACGCTCAACGGCATCCCAGTTCGTCACCCCCTTTCTCTTAGTGCGGACGTGATTTGTTTGAGCGACATCTTGGACCATATAGAGTGCACGTTTGCGATTATGGGACCGAAAAAGACCCCACCACAGGTTAGTGTTAAACCGAAGAAGACGAAAATTATGATCGAGCAGAAAGAAGGACATAATCGAAAAACACGAACGAGGTGTGCGTTTGCGTGACTTAGCGTCACAGTACCAGTACGCTAGGTCTACCATTTTTAGTCAGCAAAAAGGATCAAGAGTCTCCTAAGAAGCAAAGAAGAGAAGCCACACCGGAGGTTGAGTGACCTACAGTCCCTATGGAAGGTGACTCTCCTTCCAAACAGTCAGTCCCAAACCTCCCACTCCCTCCCTCCTCCCACTCCATTCCATCAACCCATCAAATACCATCACAAAGGAAAATAAAACGACTTTATTATACAGTACAGTGTACAGTATTTCTTTAATTACAATACAATTGCACATTTATAATACATAAAATAAGGTATATTTTTGTGTAGTTTTAAGGCTTATTTAGTAGAAAATTATTTTTTATGGGGACCTGGGAACGGATTATTCTCATTTTAATGGTTTCTTATGGGAAATAAATGTTCGGAATAAGAACTTTTCGCCTTACACACACTTTCTGGGAACCAATTATGTTCGTAAACTGAGGTACCACTGTATAGGAGCTGCTGGAAAGGCAGCCACTCACGCGGCGCCATTTTGAAGTCAAAATAACATGAGTGTTTGACTGAAGAAGAAACTTGAAGGGTGTTTTTAGGTTTGCCCTCGTTTCATGATTTGGCTGATTTATGCTTTGTAATTGACCTGTTGACCAAAGTAGAAAGCTAATTCATTGTGTGTATGTGTTGGAAAAAAATTTGGGGGATGAGTGAGTTCATCAACCACAACAGACATCCATCCATCCATTTTCGAATTGAATTGAATTGCTTTTATTGTCATTAAACGTTCGTGCAACGAAATTTCACTTAACAGGCACGCACTGCACAAGAAATATGAAAAACTGAAAAACGAATCTGTTTATTCTCACAGCCCAAAAACATGGCAGGTTAATTGAACACTGAAATAGTGCCTCTGTGTGACCTTTTGGATGACCTTTGTGTGCCCTGCGACTGGCTGGCAACCAGTTCAGGGCAACCTTTGCCTCAACTCATATGCCTCAGGGCTAACCATCAAATGTAAACATTGAAACACGCAGCATATTTATCTGTTTCGTTCATTTTAACAAATAGAATAGCCAACAAATCAAAAGTTTCACACACTATACTTTTTCTAAGACAATACTGCATTTTTTTTCTCCGATCAGTTCTATGAATAAAAAATTTTAAAAAAATCTCAATAATATCGCACTGCCGAACAAATAACACGTACTGCATTCTTGGGCCTACTACAAGGAGGGTGACCTCCTACAAGTACCTAGGTGTTCTTCTAAACAATAAATTGGACTGGTCTACCAACACGGACGCCCTGATTAGGAAGGGACAGAGCCGACTCTTCCTACTCAGGAAACTGAGGTCTTTTGGGGTTCAGGGGACACTCCTTAAGACATTCTATGACTCGGTGGTGGCTTCGGCCATCCATTATGGCATTGTCTGCTGGTCAGGCAGCATCTTGGCCCGGGACAGAAAGAGACTGGAGCGACTGGTCAGGAGGGCCAGTTCTGTCCTGGGCTGCTCCCTGGACACTCTGGAGGAGGTGGGCAACAGGAGGATGCTAGCTAAGCTAAAAGCTATGATGGACAGTCCCCCCCCCCCCCTCCATCCCGCCCTGACAGCACTGGGTAGCTCCTTCAGCCAGAGACTGTTACACCCGCGCTGCAAGGAGAGATACCGCCCGCCTGCTCGTTCCTACCAACTACTGTCAGACTGCTGAATAAAAAATAAAAATAAAATTACGTGGAAAAACAATTGTAAATAGCACAGCCACCTTATCTATATCTATATTTATATTGCACTTAATTGAACTGTGTACATCGAAACTGAAACATTTTATTGTGAATGCAAACACTTTGTTTTTCTTCTTTCTACCCCCAATTTTGCTGCTGTAGGCTGTAAATTTCCCCAGTGTGGGACAAATAAAGGATATCTTATCTTATCAATGCTTGCTCACATCAAAATAATATTTAGGGGTGGGCCGTTAAAGTGTTTTCCACACATTAAATCAGGGTTCAAATCTGGTCGAAATATATGACTTGGCGGAGTGTAGCAGAGAGTGACACACTGACACGGTGATGAAAAATGACGACTCAGATTTAATCCGCGAAAACAGCCATTCCAAAAGCAGATTGTTCAGTCAAAGAAGCGACCATAGTTTGTCACTTTCATTTTAGTAACATGTTCCACAATGTGATTCCCCAAACATAAAAATAACCACAGTGAAGTTGAACTTTGTTTCCTCCATGTTTTCATTTAGGTGTGAAGGACAACACATACTGCACATACATGAGCAGTTGCCCGACAAGAAATGTGAAGGCACTTTTGGTTATTTTCCGTTTAAGACTCGCGTTAAGAAAAGAAAGTCAATTTTGTTTCTACCGTAGAAATGTCTTCCTATGTTGCACACACAAGACAATCAAAACAAATTGATTTACATGACAGTATGACACCGAGATGTGATTTTCGAACAACTGCTATCATCGTGTGTGTCTGAAATCCAAAGGCGAAAGTGGTATCTTTTTTCGGATCAACTTGTTCAAACCAGTTATTCTTGACGGAGAAGGAAGATTTAAAGAACCGACCTAAATGTTATGGGCATAAGTATTGGGACGCCACGATCTAATGCACACACAGGAAGTGAAAATCTGGAGTAGGTCCTTTACGGGGCACATTGTTGTGTGTGATTCAAAAAGGGTCATAATCGGGGCTTGACATAAATACCTGAGTGCTCGCCAAGCGCAGGTGAATTTTATCAGTGGCGGCGAAGGCCATCACTCCCTCCAGCTACTTTCATGGGTGGAATTTGATCTATACATTTCTAATCATGGCAGTTTTCTTCAACATTCACAATAACAAAGTGATTGCACGATGAGACTACGAGACTGCAATTCACGTGATGCACTGCTTGCACACAGTGTTTGCTCATTGCTCCATTAATGAACCCTTTTTCTGGCGTCACTACCAAAAGGGTTTCAGACAGAACAGAATTTTTATTTATTTTTTTAAGCATCCTATGTCTGGCACATGGGATGCCCACGAAACAAGCCCAAAGTGCGCGGAGGCGGTCCCTGGACTGTACGCGACATGCACCTCAAGACAACATGAAACAAAAGCAAATACGATGTCGAAATATCAATAACACAATATGACAATAATTACAGTGGCGCACCACTTAACCATGCAGTGGCCACACATGAGGTGAGGCATGATGTGCGCACCCGGAGCAGGGACGAGTGGCAGACGTAGGGCGTGCCCTGCCGGAGCGGGAACCTGAAGCTGCCTAGGAACTGGAACAGGAGCATGCAGCTGCCGAAAAGCAGGAACGGGTTCCTGGGTCTCATCAGCCTATTGCCATTTTGGTTGGGTAGTACAAGTGACTGAGTGTACAGGAATTAGAGGAAAGAGAATTGGAAAACACCTGGATGAGGTGAAGGAGCTGGCGGACAGATTTGGAATTGTTTAGCTTGGAAAAAGGATTGAGAATGAAAAAGGAGGATGAATCTTTTTCGTTTTTTAGGCGTCTACGTTGGCCACCATGTGGAGTTTCCAGATAGCTGGCCCAGTAGGGTTCAAATAAAGGTCAGATGGAAAAGATGAACGTATGGACTCTTGGTGATGATTAAAAGAAAAACCCGACAGAAACTGACTGGGACTAGAAACCTTAAGAACAGAATCGCAGAAATCAAAATTTGTGTCAGAATCAAAATTAGAGATAAACTAAATCTGGGGCATCTTTAGAATCGGAAAAGTTTGAATCTAAAATATCGTTAAAATGGTGATAATGGGGGCGGCCCGATAATGGTTAGTGCATCGACCTCATAGTGCAGAGGTACCGGGTTCAATTCCAGCTCCGGCCTCGCTGTGTGGAGTTTGCATGTTCTCTCCGGGCCTGTGCGGGTTTTCTCCGGGTATTCCGGTTTCCTCCCACACTCCAAAGACATGCATGGCAGGTTAATTGAATACCGGTACTCAAAATTGTCTCTTGATGTGAGTGTGAGAGCAGATGGTTGTTCGTCTGTATGTGTGCCCTGCGATTGGCTGGCAACCAGTTCAGGGTGTCCCCCGCCTATTGCCCGAAGACGGCTGGGATAGGCTTCAGCACTCCCCGCGACCCTTGTGAGGATAAAGCGGATCGGAAAATGGATGGATGGTAAGAATGGTTGGGCAACATGAAGTCCATAAACAAAATTCAAAGTAACAAACAAGCATTAGGATATGACATAAATGTATGTACACAGCTACAGCTGGGTTGGGGGGTTAGGGGGGCTACAGCCCCATAAGAAATCTGTCTAGCCTCCTTCAGAATACACGTCTCTACCGTGCACCACTACTTTGTATTATACAGTACATTTATTTTCAAAAGGAAAAAGACAATCTTTCAAGTAAGTCATGAAAAAATCTTTCTTTTTTTTCTCAGCCCAGCCTCAGATTGGTCAAGCCCCTCTTTTGCCATGTGAAAGAAAAAAAATCCCAGTGCCGATCATGGACTGGACTTGACTGACTTGATTTGTACCGAGACAGCAAATACCAAAAAAATGACAAAGACAGACATACACCCTGGAACGAAACACCCCCCCCCTCCCAAAAAAACCTGACAAGACATGAACCACAAAAGAACATTAATTAATTAATTAATTAAGAAACCTTTATCAGTCTGAGACAAAAACAAATGCAATTCTGAACAACAAAAACAGATCATGACCAAAAAACAAAACCATATAGATAACGCTTTCATATCGAACCGGCATCCCGTCCAAGTTGCTAGCAGTTGCAAGTTGTTATCCTTTCTTGTAAAATGTAAACAAACTTTCGAGTGCGATTTCAATGTCATGTTTCTGGCTAGCTGTGCAACTAAAGAACGTTGCTATGTGGTGATGGATGGGAACTGATAAGGGAATCTTTTATAAGAACGGCAAAAGATGTCAAGAAATTGAAACTCTGGCCTCTGAACAGGAACTGGATTTCGCATCCCATCCCTATTGAGAAATTCATGAACGCAACAATACTAATGATGAATATTACGTCAATATCAAAACATATGTTTGATTCATTCAATCCTTTGAAAGCTTATTTGCTGCATACTTCATTCTAAGCACGGCAATCTCGTAGCTTTCACACTGCTATTTAAATAGCAGACCGAATTCCCCTTCTTCGGCGTAACTCAGACACTTGCTGTTTGACACTGCAGCTAACCCATACCTCCTCCACAAACAAGTATTGCTTTTTGCGGTCCTGAATATCCTGACAAGCAGGCTTTTGCCAAAGGCCCTTTGTGAAATGTAAACAACTATTACTCGATCAGTATCAAATCAAAAAATCGCAGTAAACAGTCAATTAGTATTGTGATGCCCTCTTGAAGATCACCATCATCCTGTTGGTGTAAAAAAAAAAAAAAAAAAAAAAAACGTAAAATGGTTGGCCCCACAATGGCAAATGATGAACTCAGCTTGGCTGCTCCATGTTGGCATTCAGTTGATCTTATGATAAGGGGCCGCACCAAGAAACGAATACCAAGCTGCTTAAATCATAACTGACAAAAATTCTAGATGACAGTTTGAAGTCATTTTTCTGCACAGCTCGTTGATTACCGAAGTGGACGGCATCTATCAAAAATATGGTTGGCAACGGATGGCCCGAGGGCCACATACTGTACGGGGCTTTTTCTTTTATCCGGCCCGCCAAACATTGATTGACATTGTCGAGAATCCTGTAAAATTTCTCCCATTCATTTAGCCGTCTTTCCCCCCAAATTAATTAACGAAAATGTATTTATTCATTTGTAACTGATTTGTGTTCATTGATTTCATTCAAAATCAGTTAATTGATTTAATGTAAATAATATAATGAAAAGTATTGTATGCAAAAATATATTTACCATCTTTACCACCTTATTTACCAGTTTATTTTTTAAATCATTTAATTAAAAACAGTTAAACTCTTAACACAGAATTAAAATCATATAGTTATTCTTAGAATAATATGTGACATCTTATTTTTATACCTCTTATGTGAATGAGCTGGCCCATCTGTGCATTTCAAAAATAAAACGTGTCCCTTCTATCTATCTATCTATCTATCTATCTATCTATCTATCTATCTATCTATCTATCTATCTATCTATCTATCTATCTATCTATCTATCTATCTATCTATCTATCTATCTATCTATCTATCTATCTATGACTTGAAAACAAGTTTTCTGATTTCTTGTGTATCATTCATTGACCTGTAGATTTGAACAGGCGTCGTTTTTTAAAATATATTTAGCATTGACCAGCAGAGGGCAGCAGACTCACACTGATCACGCTTATACGGCTCACGCTGAACATAAAAGTGCAGGACATGTGTAGGAATGTTCTTGAGAACTACAAATCAGCAGAGATGTCGTGAAGTAGTTTTAAAGCTAACGTTCTCAATATATATCTTGTTTATATATAAACATCTTATATTGCATCAATGCAATGTTTTGGGCATTTTTCTGATGAATTCATAGCATGTGGTTGTTTTATGTGTAAACAAAAACATGGAGAAGTGATTTAGGTTCATCTTTTGGTCACTTTTACAGTGATTGTTTAAACTTTTTTTTAGCGTCATTATTTTTGAGTCATTGAAAGAAAAATCCCTGTGGTGACTCCACAGCTAAAGTTGGGAAACAACTTCAAAACAATGGCCAACGTCACTACACTGTTTCTTTTTTCTTACACGTCCCAGAACGTACTTTGAAGTCCAAAACAAAAAGAGGAAAATATATCCCGGGGTTCTTTAGAATTCACGTGAGGAGCCATAAAAACAACACGTCATCAGAGGCGCCATTGAAGACTGATGATCTGCACTATATTCAAATCTGAAGTATTGTGTGATGGGCAAACCAAATGCTTTGTTTTATTCACGGCGCCTTTCCGTCTTTTTGTCAACCTCTCGTGAGTGACTTGGATGTACACAAGATGACTGAAAAACAAAGCAACGTAGATTCCAGCACACCATGGATTGTTGGAGGTGTGTGTGTGTGTGTGTGTGTGTGTGTGTGTGGTTTGCATTGGAAGACAAGAACATTTGGCCCATCGTATCAATCTGATGAGGAAAAGGGGGGGGGGGGTTGTGGAAAGAAGGCGGGCGAGGAGGCGAAATACACGAAGTGAACGGGCTGTGAGAAAAGGGAGCTCCAGTTGGTAGCTCTTTAGAAAAGGCCCCTCAACTCTCCTGCTGGGTCTTACTCGGCTCTTGTCCTCCTGCTACAATGCTATCCCCTCCCCACATGCGCCCCCCCCAACCCCCGCCCCCTTCAACTGCCCTCCACAGGCTGGAGCGCTACGCTGAAGGGCCGTAGCCCAGACCTTAGCATATGGAGGGCCGCTCACCAATGCGCTCCACAGCTGGGACACTGCTGGAAAGGGCACGCAACCTGCACACCACCGCATGCTGCCTCCTCGTTACACACTTGGAGTACACAGGACAACTTCAAAAGCCAATCGGACGACATGCCAGGGAACCGACAAGCCTAAAGTTGACGCTTTAATTGGAAGTTGAGTTCCTTCTCTGTATTCGACATAAAAGATATATTGCAGTGTCACTAATGCTTCTGCTGTGACACACACTGGGGTTGGGGGAATAAAAATCAACTAACTTGCGTCTGGACGTGTGGGAGACCTCACAGGAGAAACAGCAAAAACTGCTGGGTTTGATATTTATTTACATTTACGATTTGGTCAATTGTTGCTGAAAATGGAAGCACTCAGCAGAGGATGGAAGTAGTTACAAATTGGTGATTTGCATATTTTTGGTGAAACATCTTAACCCTTTCGTGGACAATTTTGTGTTTTTATTCATCTTTAGGCATGAAAACAAAATCACCTTGAATGGACAACTGTGACATTAAGAGTCATGAATATAAGAGAAAACAACATCTGAATAGCTTTCCACTCTAGTCACCGCTGTCCCTGAAAGGGTTAAATTAAAGCTCAAAAAATATTCCCATATGGGCAAAAAACATCAAATAAGTCAATGTTCAAATACTTCTGGACAGAACTGGAAACAGCGCTGCCATGTTGTTTTGCAGGGTTGTGGACTTGAAAAAGACTTTTCAATCGGAACACTTAAAAATGTCTTAAGGGTAATTTTTGCTTGGCCAAATGTGAACTACTGCATTGTGACATAACAGGATAATACGGACCGTCACTTGACATTAGCTTAATAAATAAATAAATTGTGATCGCTGTTTAAACAGTCAGGCGCAAAACTGTCGCTAAAGCAAAACCTTCAGAACTGTTCAAATCTAAAGGCCTGCAAATCGGGTACGCATGTGAAAGCTTCACAAGTATGTGTGGAACTATTGACAAAGTACAACTGTAAGAAGCGTGCTCAGTTTTTGGTCATTCCACCATTGAGTACTGACCACTGAACCAATGTTGACTTACGGCAGGAATATTTGGCCATTCTGATGCTAATGAAAGATTTAACCACCTACTTAAGCGCACAGGCTTAACTTTCTTTACATATCCACTCAACCACATCCAACTGTGTGCATGTGTGTGGATGAGAGAGACAGAGAGCGAGACAAAGAAGGGAAAGAAGGAAGGTGAGGAACAAGGAACTTTTTTTTTTTTTACCTAATCTGTGAGGGAGTTCAAAATAATACCCAGGAGTGTGTGTGGTGGGGTTTGTTTGTTATTCGCGACCAAAACTCGGACCTCTACCAAATTAGAACGACTCATGATTTAAGAAATATTTTCTTAGAAATGTAGAAATGATCAACCTCACAGTGCAGAGGTACCGGGTTCGATTCCAGCTCCGGCCTCCCTGTGTGGAGTGTGCATGTTCTCCCTGGGCCTGTGTGGGTTTTCTCCGGGTACTCCGGTTTCCTCCCACATTCCAAAAAACATGCATGGCAGGCTGTTTGAACACTCAAAATTGTTGCTCGGTGTGAGTGTGAGCGTGGATGGTTGTTCGTCTTTGTGTGCGCTGCGATTGGCTGGCAACCGGTTCAGGGTGTCCCCCCCTACTGCCCGAAGACGGCTGGGAAAGGCTCCAGCACGCCCTGCGACCCTTGTAAGGATAAAGCGGATCGGAAAATGGATGGATGGATCTAGAAATGAAGAAAGATGAAGTAAAACGCTGCTAACAAAGAAGCAATTTCCTTGGTGAAAATAACCCATGAGCAATCACAATCAATTAGCATGTGGATTGTTTTGTTTTGTTTTTTTTTGTCCATTTAAGGTGCTTGCAAGGGGGTGGGAGGTTACTTGTCCTGGGTGGACCAATATGTGTCCTGTGTGCAATCTAAGCCTCAGTCCACACTACCACTCCTGCTGCTGTTGTTGTGTGTTGTTGAGTTTTGTATTTATTTTATTTGATTTTATTTTCAAAATGCACTAAGGAGTGGCACCCAAATTTCGTCGTATGCTAGACAATGGCAATCAAGGCGATTTTGATTCTGATTCTGATGATGTCAGTCAGACTCGTCCCGTTGGAGATAAGGGTCACCGGTTAGCATTTGGACATTTTAATACTCGAAACGTGGGTTTGCTGCTTGGCCTGGCATGGCACAATACGGTGCTGGTCCAAGGGCAGGTGGTCATTAAAGGGGCCGTGATCTCCCCGCCCCTGACCCCCACTGAATAGCTCATGGCCACGAGGACGGTCAAAGAAAAAGTGGAATGAGGGAGAGATGGGAGGGAAAGACAAAAAAACGGGGCAGATAAAGCTGCCCTCCACCCAAGTTTTTGGGCGCAGGCATGGCGGAGCTCTTTCAGTCGCGTCTGCGGGCAGCGCTTCAGAGCGGATGTGTTAACAGTTTCAGGCTCAATGGAGGGAGAAATCCTCACAAAGGGAGGTGTACAAATATTGTGGGAAATCCGTCCCCTCTTTAATATTTCATGAAGGCCCACAATCTATTCATGGGACTCCATTCCTTTGGAGGGGCTCGCATTCAGGCTCACTCCGCAGGCTCAATGGGCAGCCCTTAATTGAGTGCCCGTTCATTCTTGGTCTCCCTGCTAGATTGTTCCCCCTTGAATGCCCTCGCCTCTTCATCCTCCTCTTCTTCTCCCTGAGAGTGGCTCAAAGAAAAAAGGGGGCATGCCTTGCTGGTGGTGCTTGTGGGAGAGTGATGAAGGAGACAGGGGCGGTGGTGGGGGCTGATGAAATATGATAATAGGGCCAATAGGGGATGCTAGTGCCTACAGCGCTTGGGGCAGGGGGCTAATCCTCAGGGCGAGGCTGCATTTCCCCCTAGATGGCAGGAGCGTGTGGGCTTGTATATGTCAGAGGGATTCTAAGGAGGACGGGGGGGGGGG
>CAAKHF010021214.1:17362-29508 GCA_901007745.1 Hippocampus kuda
AGAAATATATTCACACACACACACACACACACACACACACACACACACACACACACACACACACACACACACACAGTGAGTGAGCGTGGTGTGCGATACAGCCGAGAACACCCAGTTTTCCACATCCCAGCTTGCGGTTAATGATCTGCCTGTGCGGCCTGGCTGTGTGACAGCAGAGGCGAGCTCTGCAGTGTTAATGAGAGAAGAGGACGGATGAGCCTCCTCCTCTCACACACACAGCCCTTTGTCTCTGTCGTTTCCCCCCCATCATTAGCCTAATGTGGCCCTCTCCCCCCCACTAAAAAGGCCACTGCCGGTTTGCCAGTAGGTTCACAAATGCAAATGCCAGCCTTGTGCTAATAGAGGTAAATGAAAATTAATTGATTCTCATTGAAAGGTCTTTTCACTCGCCTGTTCTCCCTCGGTGTTTTCTTAATAGGCAGACCTTGTCCCCTCAACAATACACGCTCTCCCTAAACCTTAACTCCTCCAACATCTTGCATTGTGCTCGCCATTGCCACGGAGAACGGAGACAAGACAATGGCGAGCACGGGAGATGAATGAGATCTGTTTTTTTGTTCGCCATACCTTGCTTGTTGGACGTTCAAGACAATCCCTCTTCGAGGTTCTTGATCTGGACCATACGCCGCATTTAAAGTCACCCGTTTCCACGTATGTGACATTTGCAAAGCATTAAAAGACCACCGATAAATGTTTTCTACTTGCCAGAACTTACATCTTAGTAACTCATTGACTCCACTTACAGCGTTCCATTTTATATACAAAATATGGAAGAGTAAATTCAGAATAGTTGAACCATCTAAGGACGGTTGAAGAAAACGCGATCCCAATGCCTTGGTGCGGACAGCAAGTTTCAGAAAAATATGCTACGAAAGACACATCTCTAGAGGTCAAAGGACAGCCATGCATGACTGAACGAGCGTCATCCATGTCTCATCAGGCGTCAGCTCAGTGACCATGACAGAGTCCAAGTGTGTCATTTTGCAGCCGTATGACCGTTAATAATGTTAAAAAAAGTGACAGTAATGTCTTTGTGGAAGATGACTTGCAAAAGGCTGAAACAAATGTTGCATCCAGATACATGTAGATTACTTGCCCTATTAGCTTGACAAGCTAAGCTAGCTAGAGCCACAGATTGTTTTCAGTGCGCCAATATGAGGCCACAATCTGGAGTGACATTTACTTGGGGTGGGGGGCGGGGTCACTCAGAAATTCAAAGTAAATTTTACAAGGATAGTTTTCGAAGATTTTTTCCAAAGTACAGTCATACCTCGGTTTTCGTCCATAATCCATTCCAGAAGGCTGTTCGAAAACCGAATTGTTCGAAAACCGAAACCACGCTCTTTAAAAAAAAAAAAAAAGTTTATTGAACACTTCTGCTCACAATGGAAAGCGACACGAGGAAGCGTCACTTCCTCGTCTATCCGAGGAAGCGTCACTTCCTCGTGTAAGGAAGGAGAGAGGAGTCAAGTGGTGCATTCAAGTGCGCTCAGTTTGTTCGAGAACCGAAATTTGTTCGTCATCCGAGGCATAAAAAACTCAAAATATTTGGTCGAAAACCGAATTGGTTGAGAACCGAGACGTTCGAAAACCGAGGTTTGACTGTACTTGGACAGTAACGGTCACTTGAGGAACAAAGCCACAAGCTTCATATAGGGAGACTTTACCACCTGAGTCATGCCACTCCTATGTTACTCAATCAATACCTGCTGTCTCCAAGAAGAGACCTCAAAAATGGCTCGATGCTACGAGTATTCCGCCTGACACCAGCAATATACGATCACACAGAAGGAGCGGCATGGCTTTGGTTGTACAGCGCATGGCTGTTTCCCAACCTGAAGGTTATCTTTATCCTCAGGGAGTCATGTGGCCGTGACTCGATTCATTCAGAACATGCATTTTTCTTGATCTATTGCAGTGCGGCTATTCGTTAGGATTTTCCAGAGAAGCTCATAAGCAACCCAGTACACAGAAAAAAAGGTTATCTTCGTCTCACAGTGGTAAAGTTGCCTTTTCTTTATGAGGACATCAGCGTGTGATGCAGCTATCATCATAAGGATGGCCACGTCACATGTTTGGAGATAAAGCGCAACGGCTCCCTGACTCATGTTCTGCTCTGCCACTGCCTGTTTATTTTTCCAATCGATTGATCACCATTTGCCTTTTGTCACTAACCAAGCCTCCGTGTGCAGCGTTTTCCATCTCGCCTTCCTCCTGCAGTCATGGAAGCAAGGATTGGTGGTGAAACATTAACCAGAAGCGAGGTGCCCGCAGTAATGACGCAGTTGTTAGCTACCAATCCCACGATTGTTCATGAGCCTGTGAACTGTTACCGAGGGTCATCTGCGGGGGTCACGTTGGCTTTTCAGCCAGTTTTGATGAGACGGAAGCTCATTATTCTGTTACATAAGCGCATGTTACGATCGAAAACGTTATGGCTATGAGGCCAAATAATTTGAAGGGGTGTGATTACCCAGTTTGAACAAGCCTGATGAAATACAGAGGATGTTTGTTAAAGTTGCACAAACGGTGTTTTCTGTCACTGAAAGCACACTGACCTCCCAAAATGTCTCATTTGCATCAAAGTAAATCACATTCTCTGCTTTTAGCCAGTCGGCGAGCTTGACATCATTCCAAAGACCATACCGTGAGAGCCGAGCACCAATCGGGGTAACAAGTACAAATGCGAAAACAAAACAAAAAACCACTTTATAATACGCTATATGCTCACACATACAAAACATGACACGTTGCGGAGTCTCAAACCAATCAAAGCCAATAAAACCAACAAAGCTGGGCGTGTTTGTGAAAGAAAAAAAAAAAAAGGAGAGATGGCCCTTCAATAGCAGCTCGTGAAAGGAGCGCCGTTTGCTAAGCTATCATTCTTTGCGCTATGGCTCCCATGCCTGTACAAGCTTGCTCCCAGCTTCACACACACTTGTTGTCATTGTGACACGCTGGCAGAGTGAAGCCTCTGTAGTCTCGGGATCAATTGAGAGCCTGACAACACCACACTAAACCAGGGTGCCATTTGTTAGGGACCGCCACCCCCAATTCCACCCCGCATCGAAAACCCCCTTCCCTCCCCATCTGTCAGGAGCCCTCCGAGGCACTTTTTGTGTCCTTCGTGGACATGTGAATGTAAGTGGGTGGGAAAACGGAGGTTAATCAAGATTTGGATGTGGATGAGGGTGGGAGGAGGGCGCACATATGAGAAATTGAATGTGTGCTAAGTCATTATGTTGATTTCCTTTTTTTCTTTCTCTCCACAATACATTGAAAGAATACTTTCTTGAACGCTCCTTTCTCCTCAGCCGGACAATCTTCTACCTCCTGTGTTGCCCATTTTTGTGCCCAGAGGGACGGATATATGGGAATCGGGTCAATTAAGGAAAACTTCGCGCTAGTAAGGGAAAAAAAGGAGCAAGGGTGCTGTTATTTCAGAACTGTGCTAGCATCTATGGCCATCCCACTTGTTCCAAACAAACTTCGTTGGCTCCCACAAATCCAGCATATTACTCGTCATTACCTCGATAGCACCTCACAACCTCTCGACCTGTCCAAATTCCTCCACCGCACTGCCTACAGACGAGGGGCATATTTATAGTAGCTTACTTGAAACTGTCGCTCCATTTTTCACGCTGTTTATGCGACAGCAACAAAAACACCCTAAATGCCATTGTAAAATGTGATTACTTTTCTTAACGTGCCCATTAATGCATTAATGCCGATCAAATAAAATGATCGGAAATGTCTTTTTTTTTTTTTTGAACAGGTGCTACAATTTCTTTCAGGGGAAATTAAAGGAGGATTTTTTTTCATCAGCTTTTTAATGATCTTGTTCTGTTATATTTTGCTTTTTGCAAACCGCAAGTCAATATTTTTAGTGTTTTGTCGCATCAACATCAGATTATGAAGATCATTTTATAGCAAGAGCCAATAGAAAATCAGTCACTCTTTTTATTTTAGTCAGTAACAGTAAAGTAGCATGAGCTATCTGCTGCGATGCTCCGTCAGGACGTTTTTGCATCCCTCTTCTTGCAGGCGCACCTGCAAAGTCTTAAAGTGCACACTTGGGCATGTCTGCGCTATTGATGATTCACAAAACACAGAACAACTATCCTCTCAGGCTCAATTCACGAGTCGGGGGCGCTCAAAACAAACCGTTTCCTGCTGACCGCCGCCTTAGATGGGGGGGTTCATGTTGGTTCTAGCTCACAAAGAGACAGGTGGTGAACTTTGAGCTGTGGTACTGACCCCACTCTCTTCCAGGGGTTAGGTGGAGAAACAGATGTGCCTCAACTTCACTCATGGACAACAGAATGAGGCCCGCTTGTCAAAGGACTGTTTTCCCCTTCGTGTGGGTGAAAGTGAACCTCAAAGTGGAAGAAGGTGGGTCGAATTGGGATACGGCATTCTGCTTGTGTCAGTAATTGGTGCAGGCTTTTCCAGAGCCAAACAAAAATACAAAAGTGGAATTATCTCGTGGTGAACAAAATGTTCAATGCTGATAAATTCCCTTGTTCCACCAGTAGGTGGCACTCTAGGCTGACAGTTCTTGTCTCGTGATCCGCAGTATGGGAATGGCATTCCCACCCATGAAACTCACTTGATGCAGAAAACGTTTGAGTCATTCATGTAATGATGTGTGGGACACTGAGTGCCACCAAACATTGGACATTTGCGTTTTGCTTAAGACGGAGGATGTGTATTATAATAATAATAATTATAATAATAATACATATATAATTACTAATATATAGAAATATAATATATAAAGATGACTATATAAATATTTAGATATTTAATGACTATGCAGTGCCACCAATTCAATTTTTTTAAACTTATTCATATTCATGATTTTATGAGACCAAATTAACTAAGCCGACTCTTTTGCACAACTCACAAGGATCCTCCTGGTAACGTTTTCGTGTTGTCTCCACACCACACAAGGTTAGCATTCTTTTCTGCTAAAAAAAATAGCTGCTCAACAAAGATAGATTCATTTTAGCTAAAAAATAAAAATAAAAAAATAGGCCCAAGTAGGAATAAAGACAGACATGTTGTCCTAACTTTACATATGATGACTGAAAAGCTGCCCAATATATATATATATATATATATATATATATAGAGAGAGAGAGAGAGAGAGAGAAAGAGAGAGAGAGAATTATTTTACATGTAATACTTTTGTATTAACAAAGCAAACAAAATAAATGTCATTGTGCTCCGATTCTGTGTGCACTCACGTGGTGAGTGCACACAGAAATAATGGGTTATTTTTCACAACACATACATTTTTGTTACATTTGATTGTTCTAAAGGAAATTTAGAATAATTAATTTGTCCAACAAGCACAAAGTGTGAATTTGTAATATCGGTTGCCTAGGCTATGGCTGCAAATGTTTAACGTGCCATTGAAATACTATCCTGCACTTACAACGGCTCCCGTCTAATGAGTGCTGGTTCTGCTCATAATTAAAAACATCACGAGATTGGAAAGTCAGTCGAGGGACAATGGCTGGGAAAGGTAATAACGGCCCATTTAAATCACCCGAAATGGGACACATGCTTGGACATTGGGGAGACCTTTTCTTTTACCTTTCAGTCATTGCCCGAAATTATAAGAGCCCGGAGCGTCATCTCTCTCCCAGCATGCCGCTGGGGCTATGAGGCCCATGAGCATCCTCAGCGTGAACCCTCTCATTTTTTTTTTCCAAGGCCAGAAGAGTCATAAATGTCTTGTTCCTATTGTGTGGGAACTCATCTTGGACATTGTCCCCGTAACTCTGCCCACCAGTAGCCAATAAGTGGAACATGAGCTCCTATCGAGCAGCGGTCTAGCATTCCTGACATTTCCAGTCGGCTGTCTGCCATAAGGTCGCAAGAGACGGCATCAAACAACAAGACACCTTGCTGTGGTCCCTTTGCCTGGCGGGCTTGTCTCGGCTAAGGAATGCCATTGTTTTGAGTGGACGAGCAAGCAACATCTGAAAAACTGAACAGACTGACATTTGTGAGATTGTCTTTCAGTGAAATAACAACATGACAGCGATGGCGGGTTCCCCCAAAATTGGAACACTATAGTAAATAAAGAACTAGAAGAGAAAAAAATTGCAGTACAGTGGTACCTCTACTTACGAAGTTAATTGGTTCTGGAAGAAATTTCTTAACGAGAAAAGTAGAGATGCGTTTTCCATGTAAATGCCCTAATCCGTTCCAAGCTCCACAAAATTCAGACATAGATGTTTGCTAAAGCATAAAAATGCATCAAAATATGTAACGAGAACATGTTGCGATTAGATTATTGCACAATAAATGAGAGTTGGGCATAATGTAAAAAACAAAGAAGCGAGTAAAGAATAAAAATGATGGTCACTTAACTTTTCACTGCGCCACCATTGTTTTTTGCCCTCTTTTGTCCATGTTCTCTCTCAGAAGTGGTTTTTGAACCAAAGACGTTAGCTTTTGTCAGCTTTTGACAATCCTTTGAAAATTTCCAAGGCATAGGCATCAGCAGAGTGAGCGATCGCCGGATTGGTGAACACTTTTACTGGGTGATTCACATTTAAGTAAAACTATCCGAAGGTCTCATGGCTCGAGGGGCAAATGACAAGGACAATGCAGAGACACATATCTATTTACACTAAAAGACACATACGGTAGAGGTCCCTCTTAGCCAATGGGATGCCAGGAAGATGCCAGGTAATAGCCAATGACAGAGCAGCTATTAATATGCTGCGTCCAGGAAACTCGGAGCTGCGACTAGCAGACCAAACTGTATTTTTACCTTTTGTATGTTGAAATTTCTTTCGTAACAAGAGGCAATATTTTTCTACAACTTGAAAATGTCGCATGAAGAGACGTTCGTAAGTAGAGATACCACTGTACAGTATATGGTGTCTCTTACTTTATGGTGAGCTCTGTTGTATGTGAGGTGCGTAGGCCTGCTGCATACTGATCAACGTGGTCGAAACCAAATAAACTGTTGCCGAGGGCATTGGGTTCAACAGCTCGTTTCGTGAGTTGTTGACAGACGCTGGATTTGCTGCAAGTCTGGTGAACAGTGACGCAACGTCACTGATGTAGCAGCCAATGGAAAACGCACTTGAGTTGAAACACAAAAGTGGTGTTCCATCATGATGAAAGGCATTTCGAATGTTTTGGTTACATTATTCATCCATTTATCATTCACGTTCGAGGGGCAAAATATCATTCCAATTCCACACCACGGCAAACTACGATGGCAATAATAAATATGTGAAAAATGTGAAGTCGCATAAGACTTTACTAAAGTGAGCTAAAACAAATAAAATTTAATGTCCGTATGATCAGTAAAGTATTTTTACCTTTGTAAAGGCAGTCATCAAACTACCGGAGACAAATTCCTCGGGTCTTTTTCACACTAGGCCAATAAAGATGATTCTGTTTCCGATTCTAAATGGATTGTCCAGATGTACCAAATGTGACCATAGACTTGGATTGCATATTTTGAATTGATTCGCTAATGCTGTCGTTGCTGCAATAGTCAATCCATTGCTACCTCCTTCGCTGCTTCTTTATGCTTTGAGATGAGGAGAAAGTTGATGGGAGACTTTAACTCTTACTTTGGGGGGTCATAAAAAATTAAGTGTAAAAAGAATAACGGCATGTATTGTGGCCTGTAGGACCCCAGGGTCTAGTGTTTTACCGCTCTGGGTTTAAAGTCTCGTTACTGGTGGATTATTAGACTTAATCTAGTAAAGTAGCGTAGCGTTGCAATCACCCTGAAGGCTTCTGGGAGCCTCCCGAAACAGTAGGAGGATTCATCTGAGGCGGCCATATGTTGGCTCCCGCTCGTGGGGGGGAATCAATTGAAGTCCTTTCAAACATCACCTGAGGCACTTTGCTGGCAGGTAGGGCCTCCACTAAAAGTTTCATGCATTGCAAAATGGCTGGGATGTTAGTGATGGAGCACCGGGTCACCCGCAGTGTTGCACACAGTCTCCGGGGGAGGCAGGGTTGAGCGTTGCCTCAGGGCATGTGGTGGCTGGTTAGCTGTGAAGCAGTGAGGTGCGATGGGAGATCCTCTTTGAACTGTGGGATGCAGGTGGAATGTGCTGAGTCAGCAGGTCACTTTTATACCCTTCTTAAAGGATGAGCATGGAGAATCAAGCTAATGTCACGGAAGTTAACCACTCATCGTGACCTAACCATTGTCTCTGTTAGCCACAACAAACCTGCAGTTTTTGCCTTTAGCTCGCTTTTCCTCGCTTTAATTCATCAACATGTCAAATAATACATGGAGGTCAATACCTTGTTCAGCTTCCATTTTGAAGTTGGACCTCACAGCAATTTTGCGGCGTGACAGCAAGGTTCAAAATGAGTGGTTTCATATCGCAGTTTGCGTGGCAAAACTTGCCTCTTCAAAACACCTTGAATAACAAAACTGAGAATGAAAGATTTTTTTTTTCAATCAGTGGACACTGTCCCAAAAAGGCTTTACTGGGCTGGATGAATGCACGAGTGAAGCAACACGCTCACGTCACTGAAGCACGGGTAGGTCGAGGCAAGCTCGTTGCTACCGACAACGCACCAGCTAGCTAGTCACGAACTTCGGCTGGCTACTGAGACTCCCACAGAGGCACACTCTGACTCATGACTTGTATCATCCCCTCCTCTGGGGCTGGCGGCACCTCAATTGCCCATGTCACAGCACAGATGTGATTTCGCCGAGACTTTCGTATGCGACTAGTGCAACACATTTAAAGGAAATAAAAGGAATTGCTCTGATTGGCCTGAGTGAGGCTCAGACCACTCCCACAGTGCCGCAGCGCTCCCTCTGTAGAGCTGCCCTGCGCTCGTCTGCAAAATTACCAACAACAGGTCAAAACTGCCTCCGCCATCCACGACACACTCAGGATTCACGCCGGTCATGAAGATAGAGCCTTCAGACTCAAGCAGAACTTGATCACCTTCAATTGCATCCTATTGGATATGGTACCCTCTAGTTTGATACGGTTTCAGTGTACCTCTCAACAGATCAAGGCCCAGTGCACCAGCAGACCCCTGTCAGGCCCCAGCCAACCTCCAGGTGGGCACGACTAATGAGCTCCGATCGTCGATCTGGCATGGGCAACATCTTCCCAGGATCGGAGGGGGCCTCAGAGGGGGTGTCGGGGGTCTAAGGCTGGGTCAGTGCCAGGCAGGGGGGCTGTGGATGGGACAAGAGCGGGGAAGGGTCATTGGGACACATGCACTTTTTAGACCTTGAACAAGTGTGGGAAGAGCGAGTGTGATTCAAAAAAGGCCGCCACATGGCACATTATAAGACACAAGTCGGTTTTTTGTCCTTTCTGTTGTCGTGATTGGAAGTAAGCTTATAGTAACCCACTTGTTTCCTTGCTTGTTGAACGTGCCAGGCGGTCGGGACCCTCGTCTCGCTCCATTTTTACAGTGCCACATATTCCAAAGGAAATAGATCCACGTGAAAGAGAACGCCGATGACTAACGTGATTGTTTGTCCGATGCTGCCAGCGTCTGCTTTTGTTTCCTGGGCTTTTGAAGTGATTGATACACAGACACAAATGTTCTCCTCTGTAATGTTTGGCCCAAAATACGAGTCAAAGGGAGGGTATGCAATCAATCTCCACATCAGAGGGTCAAGGAAGGGTGGCCTGTTTTGGGGTAAAGGGAGAAACTATGAAGATTAGATGGTGTTTGCCAGGATGAGAAACTTGTTTCAACCATTGTCTTTGCTGCTCTACAATCTCAAATTGAGGTAAAATGCATGTTTGCTATCCATGTCAGCTTTGGATATAGAAATGTCCCGCTCATGTTTGTTCACATATGGGCTTTGGGCTAGTGAAGAATTTGTAAAATAAAGAAAAGTGTTCGGGAAGTTACTTCCAAATCAGTTATTTTCCTTTGAAAATAATGGCATGTTACATATTACTGTCTCCTATGATGTCCTACAAAAAAAATGAAAGCAATTTTGGAATCGGCATGCCAAGTTGAGTTTTAATCAGCACAAAAAAATCTTCACTCAACATGTATATATACATATATATATTTTCAAATTGTAATCCAGTGTTGTCGTGGCGCACTAGAATAAAAACAATCAAGTTAAAACTATTGAATAAAATGAATGATTGTTTCAGAAAAAAAAAATCAGCCACTTCATACAAAAGATGAAATGTTTTAAAGCTTTTGGGTCTTTTTAAAGCTTGCTGGCGCTGACTTTTTTTTTTTTTTTTTTTTGCATGTGTTGAGTCTCCTGTGGTGCTGGTCACTTGGAATGGATTGCCCTGCATCATGGGTTCAAGGCGTTGCCATTACGGCCTTTTTGTCACCAGTGAGTGAGGTCATCTCTCTTCTCCACTGGCCAAAGAATGTTCATGGCTTCCACTTTTCTTATGATTTTGTTTAGTTGGCGCAAACAAAAGTGCAAAGCTTTGAATTATTCAGGAAAATGAATAAAGGATAAATTTGCATTGATTTTTCAGCTCAACAACAAAGAGTGTCTTTTATTGTCCAAAAAAAAGTGAAAGGCAAAGCATTTCTTCCACCCAACAAAAAAAAAAACAAAAAACCCTGCATATAACCAACAATGGTCTTATTTAAGAAGGCCATCAGGGTGGGAAATGACTATCTTTGTGCTTTTTGCAATTGGAGTTATTAGACGATTTTCCACTTAGAGTTCGGGTCAAGGCTACTTTTGTGAACAATTTTTGTCCTTGTGACAAAACTAATCGTCATTGTAAATGTGAATAATATAACCTGTGAATGTTGTTTTTTTTTTTTTTTTGGCAGTGGGTGGGGGAAGGGTCTACAATAAATCATAAATAAATGAGGACGCTAAATCCAGAGACGAATGTTTCTCTTCCACCTGTTCTTTGCGATTACCGGTACATGCAATTGATGGTTAAAATTTAAAAAATAATACTAAAATAAGCCTCGTTTTTGATTTGGCTGGAATGGATGACACAAAGGTGATCTTCCCCTTGAATTTGCTCAGATTATGTTGTCTTTTTTTTTTAACTAGCTACGGTCATTTGATGACATGCCCTTGATTGACAAATCAAAACAAATATTTAGGTAACATTTTAACATTGTGAACACAAGTATGCAGAGAAGATAACTGTCATGCGCAAACACTAAGTCAAATTAAGAGTAAAGTTAAACTGCTCACCCTTTTAGGCATCCTGACGGACAGACAAATAATGGCAAGGTTCATGGAGATGATGGCAGAGAGATGAGGTGATTCCTACCTTTTTCGTGCAAGCTCCATCCATTTCCTGTTGTATGGTTCGCACGACCATTTTTCCACCTTTAGAAATCATGAACTCAAAGTGTTGTTTGATTAAAAAAAATAATAATAATTAAAGAGTTTGAGGTGTTCCACTCTACTGTTTACAGTAGCTAGCTTAGAATATGCTAACACCCTGATCACTGCGAAACCAATATTTGTCAGCGTAAAATTTCTGTTCTTTTTTTGAGGCGGTTGTCTTTGCTGCTTCACAAATAATGTATTGTGGATATAATAAGTCTGAGCACCCATGTTCAAATGGCAGGCTTTATAAGAGAAAAAAAATCAGACCGACATTAATCATTGCTCACAAAGCATGCGTTGGACCTGATTTTTTCCAGCTGGAACTCGGTGTTCATCAAGGTGGAAGCAATTATGATCTGTTCCAAGTAGCAGGTAGTGTTTGCACAAAATCTGCAGCGTTCTGCAAGAAGAAAAAATAAAATAAAATAAAAATAAAAAAGTCAGGAAAAGTATACCGGAATGTCTAAAATGCATTGGGGGTTAATCAGAGACACTTTAAATGGTGACAAATGTGTGCTCACTTCTAATTACCGTGATTTTGAATGTGATCGATTAATTCTGAATGCAACCACACAGTCAGTTGTAAGATGGTATACATGACTAAAGTTATTTATTTTTAGGTGTTTCAATAAAATAAATAAATGAAATTTGAATTGTACAGTTTAGGGATCACATTAACAGTGGAAACAGTTCTGAAATATTTTCTCAAGATCATTCTTTAAAAAAATATATACACACGCACACACACACACACACACACACACACACACACACACACACACACACACACACACACACACACACACACACATTT
>CAAKHF010021217.1:0-14907 GCA_901007745.1 Hippocampus kuda
TGCCCCACGGACCGGTTTATGTCAGACAATATTTTCAGGGACCGGCATTTAAGGTGTGGCGGAAATAATACAACAAAATAAGATGGTATGAGCTGCATGAAAACGGTGGTGTTTTTGAAATATAATAATAAACACAGGGAGAGCCTAATCTGGCCGCAACACTCTGATCGCTATGGTAATGTTTAATGCCTTCAAAATACGATATAACGCAAATTCAAAGTGCATTAAAATGACGACTCACCACAGCCCCGAGCTTGATTTTCTGCAACCAGACGGTCCCATCTCGGGATAATAGGAGACAATGACACCTCAAGTGTGTAGTTTGAAGTGGATTTACATGGGACAGGAGATGTGAGCCAATCTCTTTTTCGTCAATGGACGCTACAGCTTCGTGTTTGCTTCTGATCCACTGGTGAAAGGACACTTTGATCCTCTCCTCTTTCATCTATAACTGCTTCAGACAACAAAGTGTATGCAGAAAAGTGGTGAAGATTGCATGACTGTCTTGTGTCCTATGTGTTGTGTTGTGTTATTTTTGTTATTTTGACTTCAAAATGGCGCAGCGTGAGTGGCTGCCTTTCCAGCAGCTCCTATATTTTGTTGTTCTACTTCTTCCTTTCATGACTTTGCTGCTGTGAAATGGGAATTTCTCCATTGCGAGACTAATAAAAGTTTTCTTATCTTTTCTTATCTTATGTCCAGTCTACTTCGTAATTTCGTTTTAGTCGCCGCTGCTGCAGAATCCCCCGCCTCACACAGGTAGGATGTCGGAAATAGCAACAGTGCTATTGTGGCGATATCTGAGTATTCAGCCATAACTTTAATCCAGTTGTCTCGAACGTACTTTTAAGGCCGCCGTCATTTGCGATCACCAGCAGATTTTTTTACTCATTTTGCGAGCTCCGGCCTTTTGTTATTAGCCTAATTGGTCACGTGACGGAGAAGCGTAGTTTGACGTGTGTCAAACCTGACACAGACGGATGTAACGGAGAATCTGGTAATTTTTCAAAATAAAACATCTTTCGTATTCTGCAACAAATAAAACGGAATTAAGGCAAGTTCTTTCTGTGCGGCCCGGGACCAAATGCCCTGCGGACCGGTACCGGTCCGCGGACCGGCGGTTGAGGACCACTGCACTAGACAATCATGAAAAAAATAAAAAAATACCCCTACACAACAGGTGATTGATCCTCGAACACAAACTGCTTGCTGCTGCAGAGAAACGACATGCATGTTGATGATAGATACTTGCCACACTTCACTTTTTTAAAAATGACCAAGCACGTCGCATGTGTTACAGTCCACATAGACAAAGCAGTATATTTGCTTATCCTGTTATCAAATTACCTGAGCATGGCAGACTTTACCTACTGTTCATTTTGTTGTAATCTCTGGCCGATCTCCATGCTGTAGCATGTTCCTGCGTGTGTGCAACAACCACCTGCAGGCAAAACTCAGCGCATGATTTATGTACCCTTCTGCGTTGACTTTTTTTAACAACACATCGGAAAAAAGGCTCCATACTGGAATGGTGGCTTTAAAGTGTAATATCAAAGTCATATCTGTATTTTTTTTCTTGCGACCACTCAAAATGTTCAGTGGCGTCAGACCTATCCATACATATATAGTTTCTATTTACTTATTTAGGTTGGTGCCCTCTATGGACAATAGACAAAAGCAATAAAAAGCAGTATTGTGCTATGGGTATAAGTAACTATCATCTGCATATAAATAAAAAAAAAAAACATTGAATTTGGAATATTCAATATGGACAAGTTAGCGCCTTCAACATGTTAATAAATCATGAAGATCTATTTTTGTTTGTCAATACTCCTATTTTGGGATGTTTTGGCACAGAAGGGTTAAAAAGTGCAACCACTGACTGCACCTCATCGATTGAATAACAGACCATTGCTAGCAAATTATGTGGGTAGGATAAGAAAAAGAGAACTGTACCACTCAAAAAAAGTATCACTCACGCAGGTGTGCCCTGTGTGCTCAACAGTATGTGGATTGTACATTTCTTGTTTTTCCATCAGCATATTCTATGTAATGACTTTAGATTGACAAGAGGGGGCGACAATAACTATTCAAATACCTTTCTTTGAATTAGTGCTGCCACATGCAAGGGCAGATGTTTTCTTAGCTACTGTTTTTGTGCAACTTTGTTTTTGTGAAAGATGACAGAAAAATTACATTGCCACTGAGACTTGCGGATGGGAGTGGCACAGGCAGAGGAAAAATAGTTTTTGTGCAGATCCAGAACACTGGCAGTGTCAACCACTTGGAGTTCAATGCTGACCATACAGTGGACTCCCACATAGTTGCGATTCAGCACGTAGGCATTCACCTACCAACCCTGTGCATACCCTCCACCAATTGGGCAGTGGGTCCACTGTAAAATAATCTTTCAAATTTGCAACACCTGGCCAAATTTCATTTCAGGAAAACTCAATCCCAGACGTCAAAACTGCTGTTTTTGACAAATGTGCAGATCATCTAACATTGCTCACTTAAATCTACAAAATTACATTTAAAATGCTGCCGCTATTTGCCTGTTGACTCATTTACGTCATTGTATGCTTGAAGTCGCAAAAATATGACATGGTCCTACCTGCCTTCCTCATTTACTGACAAAACCCAACAGAGTTGGAAGATTTTCAGCGACAATAAGCTAGACATCAATCAGATCTAGCCAGCTAATATGAACGCGCCGACTCAACAGCTGTTCTCATCAGTTGCCGGCGTTAACGGCTGGTGGCTAACAGCTAGCTGCCTTGGCCCTTCGCCCAGGGTGCAACCACTCGGCCGGCGCCCGCCCCCGACAATCAGTGGACTACTTTTCAAAGGCAGCCTTTCCCCAAACATTTGCACGTTGTCTCGAAACAAAGCCAAATGTCACTAATGACAGAGGTGACAACCTGATTTTCGCCCCCAAAAAAATCATCAGAAAAGTTGATTAATCCGAAACGTGTTCCCTTTGCAAGCATGCATCGTTCAGTGAGATACGGGTTTCAGGTCGCTCAGGAGACGCTCTATTTTAATCCACAGGAACGTAGCTTTAAGTGTTTAGCAAGTCAACTGAACTTAAAGCTTTTTTTTTAACTTAAAGAGTTTTTCAAGGGTTTAGCTAACCGTTGTTCCATTTACCTGAAGACTTTCATCCTCCTTCACCAGCTCCTTCTGGGGGAATAGATCCTTGGCCTTGATGTACTCCAGACTGGGAGGCCCCTCTTCACCCTACAAATAAACAGTTCAAATAAATGTCACCATTTACTGTAGGTTGACACATTATTGGAGGGAAAAAAAAATCTCACTACAGGTTATTTAAAGAGTAAATTTAAAGACAAATATCCTGCAATATAAACAAGGACAAGAGTGGTCATTGAGCAAAGGAATGTCAGTCCAAATCAAATAAGGTTAATATGTTTCCAGTGTTCATCAGGGCGCTTGGCCTTTGATGTGGAATATACCCCAGGCAGAAAATTTCACAAGATGCACTTGCTGCCCCACAGATGTCACGCAAGTGATTAAACATTGACCACGAGAGACCAAAAATTCAATATCAAACATGGGACAAAAAAAAAGTCAGAAAAAGGTACTGCCAACACTGGCTCAAGCATCCTGACAATCCGAAATAAAGTTGCTGATTCTGAAGATAATTAACACTAGGCTTGCACAATGTTGAATCCTGCAATAGCGATATTCATAATGGACCTCAAGAAATGACATTTTTGCTGTCAAAAGAACTTCATTGATTTCATGGGGCAAACTAATCAAGCTCAATGTAGTCTAATAGTAATGCTCGAGGATACCTTTCACCTGTTGAATAGTCATGCGCATTTTAGGTTGTGTCCGATTGGTCAGTCACATGATGTCATCTAATTCCATATGAAACTTATTGCACCTCAGAATGAGAACATCGCAAGAGTCAATGACACTGAAACCTATCCTGTCATCACTTAGAGAGAACAACAAAGTCAGAGGCAAGGTGCCACGGTTTGACAAGATTCAAGAAGAGACATCCCTACCTCCCCAATATGGAGCACAGCTGGCTCGAGCACAAGTTGCTTTTTTTTTTTTGCCTCGTCACTGTTGTTAGCCTGCAACGCCTCCCCCCACCTTAGTCCAAGCACAAATGAAAGCGCTGAATCTGAGAGGGATGTGCATATAAGCAAATGTCTCTCTTAAAATATCAACGCCAGAGTTAAAGGTACATTTCATGTCTCGATACTCTGATAACAGTGACAGGTTACAACTAGAAGCATTGCAGGCCGGACAGAACAGATCAGTTAAGAGATTCAAGTACCAATACTCTCATTAAAAAAAAACAAAAAAACTTGAAAATCAAATAATCTGTGCAGACACAAGGTAGCAGGGCGAGATGGAGAAACAAAGGCCCGGGCTGCAAGAATAAATGTCTAGTTGCCATGGCAACAGCAATTGCTTGATGTGAAATCATTTCAAGAGAAAAAAAAAATCTCTCCTTACTCAAAAGATTACTAAAATCTGAATGAGGCTTTGTGAGCAGATTAGAGAACCACCATCTGATGCCTATGTTACATTGCGAACGTGCACTACGCAACTGTATATTTCTGAAATACTCCTGTGCTCATAAATAAGGGAGACGAGGGTTGGCACATTTCTGAAGATATAAGGAGAAGCGGTCATCGAGTGCAGATGAACGGCAAAAAGAAAAGAAAAATGAAATAAAAGTAAAATGAAATTGAAGACCAATCAGAAAACCATATTCTTCAGAAGAGCCAGACCGTGCTGCAGACAATATTAATGGGTCAAGAAAGAGCATGACAAATCTTTCCAAATGCACCTCTCTGCCCATCCTTTCTCATGCAAAATAAATATTTCATAGACCACAGTGTACTGAATGTTCTGCCCAACTACAGTCGCACAATTTTACATGTAAGACCTGAGAAAACTGGAGACTACGGTTCCAAAAAGTATGATACAAACAATTCATCTTTAACAAAAGTCGAGGAACAAACTATGCAGAAAGACAAAACAACTTTTTATGTCTAAATCCATTCATTCATTTTCTTTGTCGCTTGTCCTTATTTGGGTCGTAGTCGAGCTGCATTTGACTTTGGAGTATACCGTGGACTGGTCGCTAATCATTCTGAAGGGCCACATAGACAAAGCAACTGTTCACATAATTTAGAGATCTCAACCGGTTGAAGTCGAGATTTGAACTTCGCATTTTAGAACAGTGAAGCAGACAAACGGACCACTAGCGTGCCATGCTTCCTTCCATACCACCGTCCAAAAAACAAAGCACAGCATGCACTTTACTTCCAGAGTGACAAATCCTTCACTGGTGCCCATCAGCCTATAAAATATTTCCAATTTAATTCCAACAACTCAATGAAAACAATTTTTATAGCTCCTTTTGGTCCTGAGAGCACGTAGAAAAAGTGAATGGAGGCGTTTTATAGCAGCAGTCGGACTAGAAGGGTGGCGACTGAGAGCAATATGCTCCATCCTAATTTCACAAGAGCACAGGCAGAGTGTTCATCCATTTAGAAGGGCACGGATATAAATTATACAGCCAGTGACGCGGAAGAAGAACTGATGACTCAGCACGAGCGGAACCGCGGACATTTGACAAGCGTCATAAAATAGTGAAATGAAATGGTTGCTCAAATGTGGTAACAGAGACCAACCAATGATTTCTTTAAACGTGGCCAATGATGAAGTCGATTAATTCAAACAAAAGCATTGCCATTAGTGTGGATTAATGTTGAGCACCAGCGTGCACGATTGTTGCTCAGAGGGATCACACATCGCAAGCCGACAAGCAATTTCTTCAGCAGAGGTGAAAGCAAAATGTCGCCACAGACCACTTCTAGTATCCCCTCAAGTGACGAAGCAAGCGCAATGTTTGTTTTGTTTTTCTTTGTTTAATTGTAAATTGATTCAGATGAGTTCGTTCGCCAAGTTTGTCTCCTTCCGGTATCCATGGCAGAAAGATGGTGGCAAAACAAGTTAACCTCCTACAAGGTGAGACACAACCCATGGAATATAAATTAGCAATTATTATGCTTATATTAAAAAAAAAAAAAAAAAGAATGCTGCAGTGATAACATACTTTCTTTGCATATTCTTGAAATTGTTTTTAAATGAATGAACAATGAAAAAAAATGTTCAAAAAATTTGACACAGTCCCTTTAAAACTTTGCCTGCACAGTACTGTATTTTATGATTATTATTTTTTAAGAAAGAAACAGTTTGACTTGGCAGCAAATTAATTAACTTTACATCATATTCTATGGAACTATTTTGAAATGACTTTTCAGTCAACTTGCATTACAAGTGCCACTGTATGGGAAAACACACGTGAATGAGCATTTCAACAACTTATAAAGGCAAAGTAAGTTTTTAATTGGACAATGATGAAAAGTGACAGCATTTATATATAAAAATTTATCAGAGTTTGTTTTTAAAATTGCCCAGGTGTTTTCATAACAGGTCTGTGACATGCATTCATTAAAAAACACCTTGGACCCAGAATTATAGGACCCTTTCGTTACCCTAACTCTTGCCCTGCTGAAATGAGTCAGTCTTAGTCATGCCTCATGCAACAGAGAGGAGGGTGGAGGCTGAGCCTTGCGACGAGAGCTTCTTCTTCTCCTTGAGGGAGCAGAGCCCAGAGTGTTGGGAAACACAGCAGTTGCTCGAAAAGACAATAAAACATTCACTTAGGGAGACAGTTCTACATTGTACTTCGTCTAAGTGGCGCACTGACAAATTGTGATGTCACATCTTAGCAAAACCAATAACGGCCTCGTCACTGACGTTTTGAAAAATAGGCAAAGGTGATTGTTGGACAGGCACTCCAGCGAATCAGCAATTTGCATAAGCAGTTAGTCAATTTTCCCCTCTAAATTTGAAAATAAAACACATTTATGAAGCGTTTTGTAGTAGAAGACAAAGAATTCAAACAAAACTTTAAGTCACACAAAACAAATAGAGGCCTACTAGCAGTCCAACGGATAATTAAACGCCACATAGGAAAAAGTTTGTCTAATTTACTCAATTTGATTTCATCAATATGGTTCACAAAATAAAGTAATCTGGATCCATATATATTTTTTCAGTAGATGGAGAGTCTACTTTAAAAAAAAAATGTATAGAGGCGGTGTACAGTCTACTTAAAAATGTACCTGGATGCAGATAACTTTAATTTCTGCAGCCACTGAAAATAAAATTGAGTAAGTTCAACACAGCATTCTTTTCAGTCTTAACCCTCCTCAGATTTTTCACCATCAGGACCAAAGATGGAAACTTAGTGAACCACCTGTTCTGTATCAGTCATTGTCATGAATAGCTTGGTACATCCCGAAACTCGAAACTCTTGTTTTTGTACTGCAGCGAAAACACATGAGCACGAAGGCTGAAAGCGCAACTCCTCTGATCTGAACAGCACACATTGCAACCACCGGCCTTCTGCCATCCAATCAGGATTAGCAGGCGGACAGCTCAGAATCCCAACACACAACGCAGTGGCATGAAGACTTTTAACAAAAACAGGTTTTTCATCATCATCTTACACATATGTGGAAGACACTTGTAGATGGAGTCTGTCATGGTTACTCAATAATGGCAACTGCAGAGCTCACGTGTATCGAGCAGCATCAAAACCCGCCCTCCCATCAGTGATTGGCAGGCAGGCCACTAGCAAGTTAGGGTGAGGTGGGCGTTGAGAAACAAATATCAAAAATCAAAGTCACGAATATTTTTTTTTTTAAATGCAATGAAGAAATAAACACCGATGGACTTACAAAGCAATTGAGCATGGAGCAGGATGCTCTTCCTGCAAGGCTCATGTCGAGGTGACGTGGGGCTGTGCTGGGATGACACGCAGCCTATGGAGGAGCAGCACGACCATTGCACGAGGAGCCGGCACCATCATTCCTCTCCTCAACCGGATCCTCTTTACTTGTCTTCCACCACAAATCCTTCCACTTACCTTTCTGTCAGTCCCCCCCCCCCTCACCTAATTGACCACTTCTCTACGAGTGCTGCGAGACTACACGCCAGTGCCCGGCTCTTAAATCATGGCTTCATCGTACCACACCCCCTCATAGCCATGTGTCAAGACAGGCCCTGCTGTAAAAGAATGGTGGCTTGAAAGAGTAGCCCAATGGTCCGTGAAGATACAAAAAGAGAAGAAAAAAAAAAGGTAGCAGTCCACTGGGTCAGCAGGGCTGAAGGGAAAACAAAAGCGCTGAGATGACTGCAGATAGATGCGCCCTGTGCTGTAGTAAGTGTAAGGAGGAGGGGAAAAAAAAACAAGGCGCGTGAGAGATGGTACAGCAGAACGAGATGCCAGCCAAGCTCCGCCCTCTGCATTAGCATCAACATCCCTCTCTCATATTCACACGCTCACATTTCTCCTCTAGTCTCCCTCTCATCTCTGTACTCCTCCCCCACTCCCTCCTTGTTCACCCTTCACCGACATCTCATAAATATGCCGCTCCCCTCAGCAACGAGGCAAGGTACAGCACACACTAGCGCCGGCGCACGGAGGAACGCTCCTGTGCATGCGCCATCCGACATGCTGCCCGGATGATGAAGCGTATAGCTGTCAGTCGAGGCGGTGCTGAACAAAAAAAAAGAAAAAAAACACCCTCATAAATAGAGCACCCTGGTTGGACAACCGCACATCATTTGATAGCATGTGATTTGGGGGGGAGAAAAAAATTGCATTGCAGTGGATAGGAAAGGGAGGGGTTGCTGTGTAAAGTGACTATGCAGAGAACTCCAGTGACACAGCATTCTCCAAACACCACGTCTTCCTGTCCCTTCGCGAACGAAGAATTGTGGCTGACAAGCAGTCTATTGCTTTCAGCCACAGCATATTCCTATTCAGAAGGTCACCATATTTCAGTGGTGCTTACATTGTCCCATACCACACAGGGGGACACCCGCATCATCCGTCACTGGCAGTCATGACATCCGCGCGCCATCAATTGTATGACCTGACATTATTTAACACACAGGACATATTCACCATATGTACCGTCTGCACAATAGGTGTACGGGACTGGCAAAATAGTACAAAGATTGTTTTGCTGTCGTGAATACAATTAAGCTCTGTGTGCAAAGCCGTAACTGTACGGATGTTTTGCATTTTACAATTTCAGTCGAGTGCTCCCAGTTAAGAACATACATAAGAACATCCATAGTCCCTGGATAAGGTCAGATCATACACCACCCAAAACACAAGACCTTTACTCAGTCCAAGATTGTTCATTCCAATATAATGCATGCTAACAGATCATCAGAAAAACTAAATGCCATATATTTCCTGTTTTTTATATGTATGGGATTAGGTCATATGGTACTGTGTATCTAAAAGGTAGGCGGTCCCATTGTTGAAGGATCGTCTCTCCAGGCATCCATCCATCTGTTTTCTATCCTACTTTTCCTCAGGGTGAGCTGGAGCCTATCCCATCTGATTGAGAGGTGGGGCACACCCTCAACTGATCATCAGCCAATCATACACAAAGATTCACACTCATACATCAGGTGCGAAAATGAACAGCAAATTTGTCTTCCCGTTTCTCATGTCTTAGTTTAGGAAAGCAGGAAACCTGTCTGGATAACGTTATGGCACCGCTATCGACAACTGTACTGTATGTGTATTTGAACATGCACCACCAGTGAGGCCCCTCTGCAAAACATTTACAATATCAAGCCACAATCTGGAACTTTTTCCACAAATTAGGTTGGCTGCTACAATACCGTATTGGTCCGAATATAAGACGGCCCTGATTATAAGACGACTCCCTCTTTTTCAAGACTCAAGTTTGAAGAAAGCATTTGAAGAAAGACTTTTTGAACACCAAATTAATTTTTATACAGAAAATAATTACAGTACATCTGAAACAAATGATTATAACAATATATTTGAGAGAAAAAGCATGTTATTTTGCCTCATTCAAATCTTAATATCTGAACATTTAAATATGTAAACTAAAGTGCAATCACATTCGTAATTCTGGTTTTTGAAATGTAAATTACATTATAACTTCTGCTCAGCTGCCGGTTAACCTGGCCGATCTTCTACCCACTTTTCTCCAGATTGTCGCTACATTCCTCCATTTTCTGTTATATTTCCTTCTCTTTTCTTTCTTACCGCTATTTTTTATTTTTCTTCTTCGTGCTACCGCTATTTTTATTCTTCATGAAAGGGGTTCGCGTTGCCCTGGGGAGTCAAGTTCAGCATTCGCTTCAATGATATCTGGCGCCATCTAGCGTCGTGAATGGGTATAATGTCTAGACCCCGAATAATAATAATAATAATAATACTTTTATTTATAAGCGCCTTTCAAGACACCCAAGGACACTTTACAAATAAGACGCCCCCCACTTTTTCAGTCTTATTTCAATGCAAAAAACACCGTCTTATATTCGGGCCAATACGGTAATTGCAGAACCTATCCGATGCAAAGAACTGCACTGACCTTGATATGACCCAAATTGTAGTCAAGCATTCAAGGATAAAAATACAGGATGTTCGCTTTATAAACTGGGAGGGCAATTCCTGGTGACATATTACCTCTACCAAGGAGGTTATGTTGGGATGTATCGACTTCCAGTTGGATTCCACGTAAACTAATGAAATGGTCCTATTAGTTTGTAGAAGATTTAGTTCAATGATCGAGAATTAAGTATGGGTGGACAAAAACAGAGCACTACACATACAGGTGACTCATGTTGGCCGGCAAAACAAACTCCCATCCCACAGTTTCCTGTCCTACGAAGCGGTAAAGGATAGTGTTACTGTACAGTACATTATAACTCTCGAGGCAGAATAAAGGAACACCATTGTGCACCATTGTGCTAGCTTCCCTGCCGGCAGCTTACAATACGGCAGCACGAGTGGAAAACAATATGAACTCAATACTTCCCTGATTGTTGCGTTGAGAACACTGAAAAGCAATTAGACTGGATTAAAAGGATCCTATTACCAATGGAGCAAAATGCCTTCTAATCCCACCTGAAAGAACATGACCCAAGACAACTGAAAAGGGAAATTATCATCATCAGTGATTCTACAGTAGTTTGGAGATCTCACACGGTTCATGAAAGGTTTGTATTTTGTCTATAAAGCAAAAACAAAACAAAAAAAACAAACAAACCAAAGCTTCATATATTGCGTTCCACTTTCCAAACCCACCTGAAGTGCAGCTACGAAGGTAAAGGATAACGTAGCATTTCGGTTGAGACATGTTTAAAACTGAACGGCAGGACAGGCCTCACCCTGGACAAATTCATGTCTATGCGCTCTCATTTACATGCCCGGCCGGACACATTATTTGCCTATCAGCCACGCCGTCAATTAAACCAACTGCTTGATTGTGTGCCCCATAAAAGCAAAGCGCTGGGCGGCCCGCCACGTTTGCATTCTGTCCACCCAGTTGACCGGAACTTTGGGACACATATGCTCCTCCCACACCTCCCCTTTTGTATTGAATAAAAGCTGTGCCTATGAGTCTTTTTAAATAATTTGTGCCTCATCTGGCTACCATTAGCTCTCTCTTGATGTGCTGGCTGAGAAAGGGGGCAAGGACACCAGCTTTGTCTTTTGATGATGATGATGATGCCATTCCTTTCAATGAGGAAATTGGGAACATGCGAAAATGCAGCGACGACATGCCTCGAGGGCTTGCATATGACAAGGGAAACATACATGATTTTTTTTCAATCATCTACAAACATTAAAACTCCAACAGGCATAGTTGCAACACGATCAAATAAACTGGACGTACAGTATTTACATCAATAGCATCGTGTAATAGATACGCATGCAGCTATTTAAAGCAGCAACTGTACTCAATCAGCTACTTCCAATATTTTCTGGGTTAAAGTATCAGTAACTGAAGAGCAATCAGAGACTGGAGGACTCTCTATTGTGTTGGGAGAGCCTAATGGGTGAGTTTTATTTACCTATAATTGAAGATTACGTCACATCGGCAATATTTAACAGGGCGTTAACACCGCCGCCATTCACATACAGACATGATGTCAACATCTGTCTGTCCACTCACAAGAAATTCCGACACCCATTTATTTGTCCATTCATTTAAGATGATGTTAACATCTGTCTCTCCAGTCATATAATTGTATTTCTGCGATTGGCTGGCAACCACTTCAGGGTATACCTACTGCTCTAAGACAGCTGGGATAGGCTGTGAATGTTGTGCGACTTCAATGAGCGCTCTGCTGAACTGACTGAGGTCAAGCTGACATGTTGCTTAAATGGAGGAAAGGCTGAAAGGGAAATGTGCATTGAAAGTTTAAAAAAAAAAAAGAATTATCTCCAGTACAGCCTGTTGCTAAATATGTTACAACACAGTGCATTTTGTTTGGGCATGTGAAAGTAGAGTGCCACTTCCTGTTTTAGGGCAGCGCGTCCCGGAATTATTATTATTTTTTTTATGTGCAGAAAACACACGGTAAAGTAGAAGAAGCAGTTGGAACAAACAGCCGCACCAGCCTCCTCATTGGCTTACCATGCTGAAGACTGTAGGCGTGGGTGCTCCTCGTTCCGCCCTCTCCTCCAGTCTACTGGGCTTGGTCTTGCCACTGACAAGTCCTGCCAACAGAGGAAAAAAAAATAAACTTTATGATCCAGTGGGTGTGTGCGGAAAGATGCCTATGCGTGGGTGGCTGAGTAGTGTGCATGTGATTGCAAAGAAGCTATAACAAGAAGTGCACTTCCCTGGTACAGAATCAAATTTGGCACTAAAATCATCAAATAATTCACAAGACATGAAAAGGGCAAAATAGCTGCTGGAAACTACAAGAAGTCATTAGAGAGGAGAGCAAGTTCACCTCAAGACAGAACATCCAGTACTGCAGAGAGATGTGCAGGTTAATGCATGTTAAGGGGTCTGGAGCCAAGGGACTAAATTCCATCCTACAATTCCACACCCAGCACACAAATTGGTGCCCTGACATGGATGTCTGCAATCGAATGACAACTTGCTCCTGCAAATCATTCGAAGAAGTGGATAGATAGCTACTACGAGAATTTTGAACCGCTACACTGACCTTGAAAGAGAGGAGTGTGGGCAATCTGATAATTCTGTTCATTGAAAACTCTTAAAGTAAATAAATTCAGAATTTGATGACAATTCCCCTGAAAAAACATGCCTCTAAAATCTCAAAACCTTGAGCTTGAACCACCGCCACGGATTTTTGCAACACATATTCAAACAGATAGACCGCAGTCAAGAATGACGTCACCCGGGGCGTCAACATATCGCCTCAGCACATCTCACAAGAGTTCAGCTCAGTGGCCTACTGAAGCTGAAACGCACAAAACTGGACATCTACAAATCAGAATGAGGCCTCTTTCAAATGTGGATGAAAATCTGGTATGTTCCGGGTCTGCCACTCTGAGTGCTGCGTAAATGCATAAACTGGAGATATGAACCTACAGTGAAAACTTTGACAATAAAATATACTCCAAATACTGTATATTAAGAGGTGTGTGTGTGTTGATCATTAAGCAAAACAGATGAGTTGGCCTTTTAAGAAATGTGGAGGTTAATCTACTTTAAAATCGATGGGGAAGGACTCAGCTCAGGTCAACTAAAAAGCTATATCAATGGTCATTATTTGTATCTCTTTATTGTTTATTCCGTGTTGCCACTGCCTGGTTTTGGCGCTTGTGGAGTACTTAACATGCAAGTTGTGATCACGCTTGTCAAATCTGAACAGCCATATTGGATATCCAGTATGTAGTGTTCCCTCACAAATGCATCATTCAATCCTCACAAGTTTACCCATTTACAGATCTTTTTGGGAAATGATCTTTATTCACGAAAACCCCCAAAGCTTCACTGATTTTGTGCTCAGGCCAAAACCCTGTCCAATACAAAAGTAGTGTTTTGGCGGCACCTAGGTGTGAAGGGACTATGTTGATGTGTGGGTGAGGAGCTTCTGTCAGACCAAAAGCCCGGGCTATACATCCTCTGTATTTAAACATTTAAACTTTTGGCACTTGCAGTGTAAAACCAGCCATAGGTGCGGGTTTCTCAACAAGGGTCAAGTCGGGCTTTGGTTACAATGAAAACCTACAGGCTGGATCTCACTCGGCGATCGAGCACATTCTGACTGGCGTTTGGCCATCTTCACTTCCCCATCTTCACTGTGGCAAAAAACTACACCGATGCCTTCACACAGAAACCAGGCAAGTGCCGATTACCAGAAGGTTATGCTGTTAGCTAAAGCTTAGTTGTTATTGCCTGTGACTTTCGGCTTCTTGGTCATCTAGCCCAGGGATCCCCAACCTTTTTTGCCCCACGGACCGGTTTATGTCAGACAATATTTTCAGGGACCGGCATTTAAGATGTGGCCGATTAATACAACAAAATAATATGGTATGAGCGGCGGCCCGGTAGTCCAGTGGTTAGCACGTCGACTTCACAGTGCGGAGGTACCGGGTTCAATTCCGGCTCCGGCCTCCCTGTGTGGAGTTTGCATGTTCTCCCCGGGCTTGCGTGGGTTTTCTCCGGGTGCTCCGGTTTCCTCCCACATTCCAAAAAACATGCATGGCAGGCGGATTGAACACTCTAAATTGTCCCAAGGTGTGGGTCTGAGCGTGCATGGTTGTTTGTCTCTGTGTGCCCTGCGATTGGCTGGCAACCAATTCAGGGTGTCCCCCGCCTACTGCCCGAAGTCAGCTGGGATAGGCTCCATCACCCCCGCGACCCTAGTGAGGATGAAGCGGTTCGGAAGATGAATGAATGAATGAAGAAGGCAACTGTAAGGCTCTATATATGACATATGTTTTCATATATATCACACTTGATAAACTGAGAAAGTGAGTGCAATGCGCCACTGTAACAAATAGTATATAACAGTAAACAGTGATCA
>CAAKHF010021218.1:0-10902 GCA_901007745.1 Hippocampus kuda
GACTCCACAAAGCCGTGAGCGTGAAGGAGAAGATGCACGTGATCGAGGAGCTGCTGCTCTTCCGTCACTCGCAGCCCGTGCGCCACCTGCAGCTGGACTCGGAAAAGGTCAAAAAAGCCTCTTGGCCGCCCCCGCGCGACCAGCGTGCCCTTTTCCTCGGCCGTCATCCTGCGACCGGAACGGACCCCTTTTTTTTTTTTCCCCCTCCTCCTCTCCTTGACCGGCTCTTCTGTACGTCTCCACTTTCTCTGAACTGGTCTCGGTCCCGCTCGCCAACTGCACCAATTACGCCAGCTGCGGGGAGTGCATCCTCTCCAGGGACCCGTACTGCGCCTGGGATGGCAGGCGCTGTGTCCATGTCACGCGGGCGGAGCCAAACAAGTAGGCGGCCTTCCGTTTGAGGGTGGCTGTGTTTGGTTGTTTTTAGTATCGGCCCCCGCCCTTAAAGGCAAACGTTTCAGGAAGAAGAGGAACAGGAAAGTTGTGTTTTTCAGTGCCGTTTGTTCTTGCAGCGTTCTGCAGCAGGATGTGGACAACGCCGACGCTCGGGCCGTTTGCGACGAGACGGCAGCGAGCGCGCGCTTGGCCGAGTCCGCACGTGCGCGTAAGTGAGCCGCCGCCGTTCCTTTCTTTCCAAAAAGAAAGAGGATCGTCCAGAATGCCGGAAGTGTTTGCGGGACAAAGTTTGGCCGGCTTTGCCGCACGCAATGAACGCGGCTCTCTCGGCAGGGGCGCGGCCTTGCCAGGCGATCGTCGTCCCCGCCGACACCTTCCACGTGCTGCCTTGCGAGCCGCGCTCCAAGCTGGCGCGGCGGCTGTGGCGCTCCAGCGAGACGTCGGGCCGCTCGCATTACGCCGGCTCGGAGGGGGGCCTGGCGGTGGTGGCTCGGGCGGGCGGCCAACAGACCTACGAGTGCTGGTCGCTGGAGGAGGGCTTCCGCCAGCTGCTGGCCAACTACTGCGTGCGCGGCCAGCCCGCCGCCGCCGCCACCTCCTCCTCGCGGGAGCGCGAGCTTCCCTCGCCGCGGCTCGCCGCCAAGACCTACTGGAACGAGCTGGTGGTGGCGTGCGCCCTGCTGGCCTTCTCCCTGCTGGCCTTCTCGCTCTTTGTCATCTGCAGACACCGCCGGCGCACCAAGGAGAGCGAGGGCCCCCCCGGCGCGCCGCCCGAGAGGCCCGCCGAGAGTTTGCCGCCGCGGGGCGACGCGGCGGCCGAGCCCGCGCCGGCGGACCGCGGGGGCTACCGGACGCTCCGCCGCGACCGCCCGTCGCCGGACGAGGGCGAGAGCTTCTCCCCGTCGGTCGCCGGGCCCCCACGCCTGCGGGAGGGCCGCCCGGAGGTCTCCGCCGCCAGCCCGCGGCCTCGCGTCAGACTGGCTTCCGAGATTAGGGACTCGCCGGTGTGAAGCCTCGCCGCGCCTCGAGGGCCGTCTCCGGCGGCGGCGCGCCTTTTGCGCTCCTGCGGTCCGCCAACATTTCTTTTGTGCCTTCTCAGTGCGCCGACGGCCTCGCCACACGCGCTGCGTTGGCACGCGGCTCGGAAACGGAAAGCGAGTTGCGCGCGGCCAAAAACGGGAGACGCTCCCGACAGCTCCGCGACAGCGGCTCGCGGATGAAGCCGTCTCGCCCGGCCGGCGCTCGGCCCACTTCCAAAAGCCGGCCGTCGTCATTCGACTTGGCCGAGAGGTCTTCCGACACGTTTTCTTTTGCCTGTCGGGCCGTCTGCCACAAAGAGGCTCAAGCCGTCGCCGAGGCCGGCGGACTCGTAGCGAGACGGGCAAGACAAGAAGGAGCCTCATGCCGCTTCTTGCTTTTGGACTGGAATGGAACAAACGGGCGTCGTGGTCAAAGTCGTTGGGTGCCCGTCGACTGGGGAAAGGAAGGATTCTTCGGATCTGAGGCGCGGTCGCTCAAGGAACGAAACGCGGATCTCCAGGCGCGAGCGAGAGTGACGTCGGCGGTTTCGACAGCCGGTTGAGTCTTGAACGTTGCCTTGACTCCACGCAAGACGTCCACGCCAACTCTTTGGGCAAGGGGAAAAAGTCGTCGCGCTCGCGACCACACCCGCAGGCAGACACCTGACGACTCGACAAAAGCGCTCACGCCGCCCAGAGAAACTTTGAGCGCTTTTGGACCGGTGACTTTTCCGAGCTTGGAGAAAGCGGCCCGCGGCTCGCCGTCAACTTGAGCGAGTCGCCTCGGACGAGCGCGGCCGGCGCACGCAGACCGAAGGAAGGCATCCCGAGCCGGCTCGGGTCGGGAGCTGGGCGCTCTCGGCAAAGGCACGCCGTGACCGCTGACGTGACGGAACGTCGTCTCCTGAAGAGGAAGCGCAATGACGCAAGCGTCACCACTGCCACGCTTGCGGATGCGGCCGTCTGACCTTCCCCACCTGAACGCGCGGCTACAATCAGCCATGCAAGCGTTTTTCTTTGGTCACGGGCATTGGAAAATGCCTGTCTTGTTTTGTTTGTGTCCAATTGCTAACTGACAGAGTCTCTGGCACGAGATGTTGGCCTCCATCACGGACTCAAGCTTTGTGGTCGAGCCAATCACCGAGCACCGACTGACTGGAAAATATCAAACCGTGGCTGCGTGTGGCGCTGCATTTCGGACTCGACTGCGCACGGCGATTGCCCTCTCGCTCACCCCTCAGCGATCGCCCGCTTTCACCGTTTTTTTTGTCCAGAAAGTCAATGGCGGCTCGGGCGGCTTATCAAATGTCACTTGCAGACCAAGACGAGCTTGAAACACTCTTGGCAGTGTTTCGGTTTTTCAGAACGTTTGTTCAGCCAAGATACGTATTTCTGCACACTCAAGGAAACCAAAAGTATGCACACTGATGCCTTCGGATAGGAGTGACCCAAATTCTGGGATTTTTTTGGACCTATTTTTATGGCCTATGGTTCCAATTTTTGCTTCGATTTGCAGGCAGAAATCCGAGCAACGAGCGCTGTTGAACTCGACTGCCAAATTAAACAGAAAGCAAAGACGAATTTGCAACCTTTCAAAATAATCAGGACAGCCTCGCCGGCGGCCACCGGCAACGGATGCCTGAGCGCAAATGGTGCGGCAATACGTGGAGCCAGACAACATGACGATACTCGCGGCCGTCGAGTGGATTGTTGGTCCTTCGCAAAGAACTTCTGACGTGACTTCAGCTGACCGAAGATTCAAACGGCTCCATGCGCAGTCGAACCTTGCGGCCGTATTGCGCCGCCCCGGGTGGCCGAGGCGCGATGTCCTTTGAAGGCGTGCGCTGTTGAATTCTTCTTTGGAGTTCTCTTCGGGTGGGCGGGGCAAATCCCAAAGGATTTGAGAGACAAATGTTTTATCTTCCGAGCACGGTCACGGAACGAATGAAACTTGTAGCTCAGAGCACCTCTGTACAGCGCGAGAACGATGATCTGAGCTCAACTCCCTCACGGGACGACTCGTGGAATCGGTTTCGCGTTTGGATCAAGGAAAACGTGACTTCATCGTTCCTCCTGCCGCCTCGCGGAAGAGCGTCGCGTTCTTTGTCGGCAATGGGGACTCCGTTAGGGACCAATTCGGTGGAGTTGGAGCAAAGAGTTGCCCGCGGCACGCCACTGTTCACATTCGTCACCGAAAGTCGTATTTTGTGAATTCATTTTCCAAATAAAGATGAAACGGATACTTTCGAAAGTGGCTTTTCCTCTTGCAAAAAGAAATAGGGCGCGGTGGCGGATGAGCAACAAAGCGGGACGTTGTGAGGAGGCGCGTGCGCGGGCTTCCTCGTGACGTCACGTCTGGCGGTAACATCCGGGTCCGTTTAAATCCCGAGCGGCCCCGCCTACGCGCCCTTCCCCGGGCCAATCGGGCGCTCGGAGCTCACCTACAAAGAGACGTGCCCGCGTGTGCCCGCGCGTGCTCATGTTTGTGTTTGGAGGATGGCGCAAGAAGTCGGCCGAGTGTCCGCTGCGCGTTTCTGAAGTTGGCGCGTGCGTGAAACATGGAGCCGAGCGACCTCCAAAAACTCTTCCGCGCCTGTGACGTCAACCAGTCGGGCAAAATCGAGCCGGGCGACTTTACGGCGGTGTGCCGGGAGCTCGACGTGGCCGAGTCCGAGATCCACACGTTGTTCGCCAAGTTCGGCGTGGACGACGACGGCTGCATCGACTACGGCAGCTTCTCGGCCAGGTTCCGGCAGGTGTGGCGGGCGCGGGGCGGCGCGGCCAAGCCGGCGGCGGCGGCGGCGGCGGCGGCGGCGGAGGAGGACTTCGCCGCCCGCTTCGATGCCGGACGCGTTCTTTCCCCAAGGTGAGGAGGAGCGGGACCACGTCGTGCTCGTGTCGTTCGCGGGTTTTTTTTTTCCCCCCACGCGCTCAAGATCGGGAAATACTGTCCTCACGTGTTCAAGTCCTCGGGTGAATATTTCATGTTCCCTCCCACCAGTTGGAAAATGAAAGCCTAACTGTGCGCTGTGAAGCGGAAGCTAAAATGCATCATCAGGTATGGCCCCAAATGTCCAGTGAAACGCATCAAGGCCTCCTCACCTGTGACGATTGTTGTCGACCTGCTCGCCTCCCGCGAGCAGGTCGTGAAACGGGTGTCCAATGACGGCGAGGCAACGGGTCACGTGACGCGAGTAGGCTCTTCACTCACGTGATCAAAATCAGACGGTCAACGGGCATCGTCAAGAAGTAGCTCTCGGTTTCAAACGGGTCGCCGCGGCGTGCAGCCACGATGTCGCTGAAATGTGCAGATTTACGCCCTGATCCGGTGCCCTTCTCCCCCCCGTTGTGCAGCCTGAGCGAGCGGCTTGCAGATCTTCACCAGACGCTGGAGGCGTGCGCCACGCCGCTTTTGCTGCGGCAGTACGAGCAAGTCGTCTCCTCGCTGGTCGGCCAAAGCCTGGACGGCAGCCTGCGGCGCCAGCGGCTGGAGGCCACTTTCAGGCGGTGAGGCAACTTGTCTCGACGACTTTCACGTTCAGAAAAATCTCAAACGGCCGCCCGTCCGCGATCGGAGCCGCGTCGTTGCCGGCCGTCTTTTGGGCGGCGGGCGGGGTGCACCCTCGACCGTTGGCCGGCCGATCGCAGGGCACGCGCGGACGGAGAACCGATCGCAGCCGGAATGTGGGAGGAAACCCGAGTACCCGGAGAAAACCCGGGCTGGGCACGGGGAGAACATGCGAACGCCACACGGGAAGGCCGGGGGGCGATAATCGAAGCCTGCGCCTCCGTGCCGTGAGGCCGACGTGCTCGCGGGTCAACCGGCCTTCAGTCAACCGCGGAAGCCCTCCGTCAGAAGGACCATCCCGTCAGAATTGGCGCTGGACCCTGGACCAGACCAGTTGAGCGCAACGCTCGGCGCGCAGGTGTGTCGTGGCGTGAACGGCGAAGTGAAACGGGATCTTGTTGTGCCCCCCCCCCCCCGACGACGACGACGATGATCTCCAAAAGCACTCGGCCGTTAGCGCTCGGTCGCGACCCGTTTGGTGGCCTGCCGCCATCTCGACTTTTGCAGCATGCGCACCCGCCAATGCGGACCGTCGCCTCCGGACGAGACGGCAATGTCCTTTGCCAAACCGATTCGTTCGTGAACGAAGTGTTGGTGTTGAACGTCCCGTGTGGCATTCGTGACCCTTCAAGGACGGATTCAGAACTGGTGCCAACCGTATCCCTGGAGAACTGGCGAGAAGCGTTTTGGACCAAATGGGTGAGCAAGGAAATTGCGTGCAGACGTTGGGTTCCGTTTGAGGGGGGGGGGCGCCCGTGAGATTCTCCATTGAGTTTCCAATCGTGTTGTCGCTCTGTCGGCTTGGTCGTTGGCGTTTGTCAAACGAAACGCCGAAAAAGAGAACGTGCTCCAAATGGAGAGCGCTGATGCGCGAGGAGATAAGATCAGATCAGCGTTAGTTGACCTTTGTTCATTGAAGGGACGCCATTCGAATGAGCATCGCTTGTTGCTGGCGGGCGCAGAAAGCGGCGGCTCTTTGGAAGAAGTTGCTTGCAGCTCTCTCTTGCCAAGGCGACGCATGGGCTTCCTGACTGCCGGTGGCCATCCAAACGCTTGCTGAGCAGGCTGCTGGGCTTCTTTTTGGATTCGAGCAACGACCGCGTCACGTGAGAAAGCACCGCGTCGCTAGCGGGGGGGGAATCCCGCTTTGTCATTTCCTGATCCAAGAAACTTGCTTCATCGTGCGCTCCACAAAGCCTCTTGAAATGCCACGAGTTTGACAGAGGCCACTTTTGCCAGCACGAGGACGAGACGATTGTATTTTATTTATTTCTTTTTCTTCAAGAGTCTCCTCGGTTGTTTTGCCGGCGAGGCGAGGCCGAGGCCGCCACAAGCCGCATTCCTCGCACAAGGAAGTAGGGCCGCGCTAATGTGCCGCTCTACCTGTTCTCGGCTCCGCCCCCTCCCCCCCCCCCACACCTGCCGTTGGCCGGCGTCTTCGGAAACGGTCTGCGTTGCGGAGCGGCGCCGCGCGTTGACGCGCGTTTGTGTGCGAGCAGAGCGGGAGACGTGAGCGGCAGCCGGCTGGCCCAACTCGAGGACGACATGCAGAAGCGACTTGCCGGCACGGAGCAACGGGCCAGGGAGGAGGTGAGGCCACGCGCGCAAGCGCCAGAAGGCTCGGCCCGCGCATGGCGGCGTCGTGACTCGCCGTGACGTTTTGTCAAAGACCAGACCCCGGGCCGTCTTCCCAACAAAGTAGCGGCGGACCTCATAACTCTTGTCGTCCTTGAGCAACCATTGAATGAAAACGTTTTGCCGTGCCGCCATTTTGAGCTCGTCCCGTCGGCAGCGGCCTCGGCCGCATTCCGCGACGTGAGCGCCGCTAAAAAAAACAAACCAAACTGTTGCGCAAAAGTGAAAGCAATTGTACCCCAGCCAAAGTCTGTTGTGGGCTGTGGTGCCTACTCCACAAGTAGACTCGTTGGGGGGGGGGTGTCTGTCAACGGTCGGATTCCAACGGACGAACGTCCACGGCGGTTCCGGACGGGAACGCAAACGCGCGGCACCCGCGTGCACCGTCCTCGCCGGCTTATTTCCTCTCGATGTGCGAACGCTCGGTGGCTGCCGTGGGCGCCGCCCCGGCGGGCAAAGACGCCGGCGCGGCGCCCGCGCTTTCTCTGACCGCTTGGCTTTTGTGTCCGAAGGAGCGCAAGAAAATGGAAGAAGTCCTGTGGAACCTGCAGCAGAAACACCAAGACCAGATTGCGGACCTGCAGGCCACCGTGGACCGACTCCTGCAGGTAGGCCGATTCAACGGACAGGCGGCGAGGGCGCCGCCTCGCTTTTCGGGTCCAATTCAAAGGCCATCTTGGACGAGGGCAACAGGCGAGTCACAATTTAGCCACATGGAGGGGCCCAAAGTACCGGCGCGCCGTCGCGACAAGTGCAAGTCTGGTGACCCGCTGCGCACCACATAAACGGCGCAAGCACCGACTTGCGCTTCGAGTCAAAAGTAACGAGCAAAAGCTACGCATTCCGCCAGAACAAAAGTCAAAGTGGATTTGCGCTCGGGCTTTCCGGCTCCGTCGCGTTTCACACGGCAAAAATTCCGAGCGCAGCGAGCCGGTTGGGAGCGGGGCGAGGGGGCGACGTCATGGGCGTTCCAACAAAGCTCCAAGCTGGAGAAACGCGCCTGCGCGTGTCAAGCAAAGTGGAAGCGGAGGCCTGCGGCACGGAAGCGGAAGCGGAAGCGGGCGCTCTTCCCAGCCGGCAAACCTCGGCCGTCCAAATTTCCAGCGAGCCACTTGATGACGAGCTCCCGGATGTCTTTCTGGAGCTCTGGAATCGCGGCATGCGCGGCGTCCAGAAAAACGGGTTCTGGGACAGAGCGAGGCACCTTCCGCAGTCGTGTTATGCCGGGACGCCGCACCGGAGCTTGATCGCGCCGCCGCCGCCGCAGCTTTTCTGCCGTCAAAGAAAACCCAAGGACCCTTTCCATTCTGGGCTTTGAGTAGCGGAGACGCTCAATTGCGTCGGAAGGAGGCCGTTTGGGCCTCGCGCTTTGACGGCGCTCGAGCCGCCTGCTCGCTTGCAAAAAGACGCTGGCGCCTTCCGTCCAAGTGGCTCCTCTTCATTCAAAAAGTCAAACTGCGCTCTAGTAAGGGCGGACTTTGTGGTCCTTGGGGGTCGTCCTTTTCCACTCGGCATTTTCTCAAGGCTTTCTGGCCGTCGACATATTTGCTTCTGGCTAAAGTGAAGGATGAAGTCTTCTTTTTTTTTTTTGTGCGGCGTAGAGTCAAGCCGAGTCTCGGTCGGCCCGATCCAAGGAGGAGCCGCTTGACGTCAGCCGACACGTGGGCCAACTTTCCCAGGTGAGGCACTCGAGTGAGCAAGCGGGCCGGCAGGCGCGCGGCGCTCACCTCCGGTCCGGTCCGGTCTGGTCTCTCGTCAGGAGAACGAGCAGCTGCGCTCGTCTCTGCTGGAGGCCCGGACCGACGTGGGCGCGCTGCGCTCGGAGCTGGACAAGCTGAAGGACACGTACGCCAACGAGCGGGCTCAGCGCGAACGGTGAGCGGCGGCGCGCCGCCTGACCGGCTCGGCGTCTGTCGTCGTCACGCCTCGCTTTTGCTTTGTGGCCGCAGAGAAACCAACCAGCTGAAGAAGATGGTGATCGAGTACGAGTCTTACTCCAGTCAAGTCCAGATTCTACAGTAAGGTCCTTTCTTGCGACGCCTCGGTGCCGCTCCGCTTTCTGCCCACCTCCTGGAGGGGGGAGAAAAACGACAACAAAAAAGACCTTGTCTGAGAAAAACGTATTCAAAGCAATCTTGCCTTTGCGCGGTGACGGGAGCACATTTACCTTTTTGGTGGGGGGGGGGCGGGGGCTGGCTTTGACTTTTGGAAGGAATTTGCCTCTTGCCTCGATTTCGTTTTGAACGCAAGCAAGAAGTTGCTCAGACTCCTGCGGGCTGTTTGACTGAGGAGGGAGAATGCTGCTGTGAAACGTTGCTGTTGGATAGCGAATGACTCGGAAACTTTGCTTCTGCTGTTTTTTTCCCCCCCCTTTCATTCAAACAACAACCACATGTGTCGCTGTCGGATGTACGCGTGCCCCCCGCCCCCCAACTGACCCCCAATGTTTCCCGGCAGGGACTTGAACAAGCAGCTGTGCGACAGCAACGAAGGCTTGCGCTCGGCGTTGGCATCAGAAGTCAAGCGCAAGGCAAGCGCCACCCGCAAGCGCGACTTTGGCGCTCACGCCTTCCGTCAGTGGGGCGGAGGCCAACGCTGAGCCCTCCTTTGCTTGCAGGTCCCCGCCAAGAACGAAGCGCCCGCTCGCAGGATGAAGCCCGTCAGGCAGAGCACCCTCAAGCACAACAGGTCGGCTCCGAGCTTTGCCTTTCAGAGGAGCGCACGTTGAATGGCAGGAAATGACTCTGAAAAAGAAGGAGTCAATAAGTCAAGTTGGAGGGAGAAATGCAACATTGTCCCATTTGATTCAGCTCTGCAGCCTCAGCGGTTTGGTTTGGTTTGTTTTTTGTTGGGACGTGTGAGTTGAAAATACTTGAAGAGGATTTGTCCAATAGTTTCTCTTCCGTCGGCAATGGTGACTCCGTTTGCCACGTTTGAAACGAGAAGGCAGCCGCGTTTGCCTTGACCTTGGGAGTCGTCCGCTTGTGTTTGCCGGCAGCTCGAGCATGTCCAACGTGTCCTTGTGGGCCGACAAATACCTGGACAGCGGCGTCTCGCTGCCCCCGGACGCCAGCGACAGCTCGGCCAGCGACCTGGACACCGACATGGACTTGGACACGGACGACGGCCGAGGCTCCACCGAGACCGTCCACCGCAGCTACTCTTGCGCCCACTCCGACGGCGAGGTGGGGGGAGGGGGGGGGGGGCGACCTCGGCCGGTCGGCATGATTGGACTCGCTCTTTGTCTTCACCCGGCAGTTGCTGGACACCAAGTCGGAGGCGGGGCTGTCCTTGGCGCAGAGCTTGGGAAGCTCCAACGCGTCATCCATGCGAAAGCAGCTGTCTGCCTTTGCCAAAGAGGTCAGGAGCCGACGCACTTTCACTCGCTTCAAAGTTCAAAAGCGCCCACCGAGGCGCAAACTGGCCAAGGCTTGAAGCCAGTTGACAGCCAGCCGAGGCGCACCGCTTTCGAGCTCAGGGCGTTGCGTTCTGTTGGTTCACCACCAGATGGCAGTCCAAGCGGACGCCCTGGACCTCCAGGAAAAAAAGTCGGCCGCTGAATAGCTCGGAATGTCGCACGACTGACTCGTCTTCGTACTTTCAACAAGAGCTCAGTACTTGAAACGATGGATTGATTGAACATAGCGACCAGTTACGAAATCTAGAATCAAAGGAAAGGAAAGGAAAGGAAAGGACGGCTCATCGGTAGACGTCCTAGTTGAGTGCCTTTGACATACTCAAAGGAGTCCAAAAACTCATCATGTTGATACACAAGTCGCTTTTTCATACGCACCCGCCGATCCCAAGCTAAAAACAAAGTGCGCCGCTCTGAGCGCATTTTACGTTTGTGAGTGACGACAAGTCCAACCAACAGCGAAGCGTCGTGCTGGATAAGTCTCAAAATTCTGAGCAAAAATACGACAAACCTTCATTTGTGAAGAATACTTTTTGTCCCCTCAATATCCTTTTTGGAAATCGTCAGGAAAAATGTTATTCGAGCCAGCAATAAGAAAGGGAGAGGAAACAATGTGTTGTGAATTATTCAAGAAAAAAAAATTGACATTTTCCGCAGTGCCATGAGAAGAAATGAATAGTTGCTCATGAAGAGAGGGAAGTTGTTTTTTGTGTGCGAGTGTAAGAGAGTCAATTCTGAGGCTGGTCAGCCAAATCAGATCTTTGAAGAAAAGCGCTGCAAGTTGCAAAAATAAAGGAAGGTTTTTTTGTTTTTTTTTTGGGGGGTGTGGTACTCAGACGGCGGAGCCGGAGGCGGCCCACGCGGACGAC
>CAAKHF010021219.1:0-11973 GCA_901007745.1 Hippocampus kuda
TTATGTCAGAGATATTCGCTCGGACGGTCGACAAAGGCTCGAACACAGGAACAGATTGTCTTTCTCTGCCGGCAGGAGGTGTAGTTTTTTACGAAGCCACTCCGTGTGCGCTTCTCACTGACACCCGCCCTCTGCCACCTCTGCCGGCCCTTTTATTGATTGGATATGCAAATTACAAGTAATATATCAGAAAAACACTCCCATCTTCATTAACATGCCGCACCCCTGGGCGGCCCAACTGGGCCACCCCTCAGCAGACCCCCTAAGACAAAGGATTCCCATAGAACCAGCACCAACATCTATAAACTAACAGACACGTAGACATTTTAACGAGCGGTGTCTCCCTGAATTAAGACGTCGGTCACCTGGCTCATGACCCTTGCTCATGACGGAGCGTACAAGCACTCCCTTCCGTCCAAGGTTAAATCTTCCTTTCTAAGTTGTCAGTTAACAGGCGCCAGTGTGTCTACTAGTGAGGGTTAAATCTTTCTCTCCGAGATAAGGAGCGCATGGTCAGGTACCAGGCACTCGGGTCCTCACTGCTTCTCTGTGCTTCTAATGTGTGCAAGAGGTTCCGAACACAAGCATTTCGAGGTCAATCAGGGATGCAACAAGATGAAACTTTAAAACATGGCAGCATTGTACTTTCTATTCTAACAATATATGAGCCAGAAACTCAGGATGTGGAAAATGTTGTGCCCGAATGGCCGGACATGGAGTGGGGAAGAGACCCATCGTACGGAGCCCCTAAGGGGACATGGAAGGAAAAAAAAACTATTGCGAGATCTCGCAAAGTAATGCGAGATCTCGCAATGTAATGTGAGATCTCGCAATCTTTGCAAGGGAACGCAATCTTTGCGAGATCTCGCATTCTTTGCGAGATCTCGCATTACTTTGCGAGATCTCGCATTACTTTGCGAGATCTCGCAATAGTTATTTTTTTTCCTTCCATGTCCCCTTAGGGGCTCCGTACCATCGGGATTGGAAGAATGGTAAACTATATAGGCTGCAGTTATTAGCCTAGCATTATTGTTTGCACTTCGATGCTGTAAATTGCACACAATGGGATTACCTACTTGGTCCATGTTTTCCCGCTGGTGCTGAGAGCACATGTTATAGTGGGTTGGTGTATTACATTGCCATTGATAAGGTAGTTCTGTTGCGTTGTCGGCCATTCCACACATTATATGGGCAGCATTGTTAGTTGCAAACCATGACAGAGGATCCAAGCACTCATATAGTGTGAATGTTTTCATACAGGATTACATCCATGTACATGTATAATACGTTGAATCAAATATTTTGATAAACAGGAGCCAGAATTATTCATTGACTATCACAACTAGCTTTTTTGGAAATTCGGTTGAGAAAACAGAGGTTTTCAAAGTGCTTGTAACAAATAATGCTCGTAGACACAGGCATGAAATTCATTCGCTTTGCAAGAACGAAACGAGATCATTCCAATTTTCTGGTCCATTTACATGCCCTATTCTTTTCTTTTCGCCATTCAAACAACTGCTTGTCTGAATGTGAACAGTGCATTGCTACACAGCGCCGAGGCAGTTCGCCAAATAACTCCTTATTAATGGAAAAAAGCAGTTAACGGGACAATCAACAATGTATTACAATGGTTAACTGGCGACTCGGCATTCTGTAAATAATGTCACTCACCAGAGATTGCCAAAGAAAGGCTTTTCCGTTGTCAATCACATTGTTCTTAGTCTAACTATGAACCTGGGTGGGAAAAGTCTTTTCAGAAGATTGTTGGCCAAGTTTACTTCACACCTGACCTTTAAAGAAAAGGCTTTTGTAGTAAATGACTACATAAGATCAAAGTAGACTATGAGATAGTACACAAAAAGCAAAGTAACATGACATTATTAAACTCAGCAAAACATTGCCTTTTACATAGATTTGTTTCTATTTGATTATAAGTGGTCATTGTTAGGCATATGTATAAATTTTATTTCATGAAACACTCACTGTGGATGGTATGATAAAGAATGACGCACACACGCATGCACGGAAACCCTTCGTCACCATTACAGATGTGTTGTGTAACTCCGCCCACCCACTGAAAGTTTTCTAGCTACACCCCTGCTAACAAGCTAATTGAGAAGCTCACTAAGTAGTACACTAACTAGTTAAATGCATCCAAATAAAGAAAACAGTCATGTTTCAAGCTAAATATGACAAAATATAATTTTGGAAGAAGTCAAATTCTTTGAAAATATTAACACATGAATTAACAATGGACAAGTTCCCAAATCAACCACAGTGGACTATTGAAACAAGAATATGTTGAGTTTTTGAATACGTCATTGTTGTTGAGCTCCTTTTCTGGTTGATGTCAGATTGAATTAAATGCAGCTGTCAATGAGAATGTACAGCAGCTACAGTATTATTGCCGACATTCCTTTTCTTTGTTTTCATCAGCTCTAACTCCACATACAGCACAATGAAACCAGCCAGTTTATTCATTTCAAACACAAAAGGTTTTGTGTTACCTGGTCTTCAAGGGCCTAGCCACAAGACCACCATGTTCGACATGTGACACGGGCCCCTGCCGCACTCCATAGCAAGTTGCTGGCTCAGGGCTTTTGTACACAATGGAGACCCGCTGACGCCGTGGGGCGCACTCAGGTATAAAAGCGAGGGTTAAATGGAAGGGGGACAGCAGCAGTTCAGTGCTAGCAGCAGCAGCTCACCTTACAACCATGACCACCACTGACATGAGCATGGGCAAGGTAAGCATTTCATATCGCTTTTCTATCCCTTTAATTCACAGCAAGAATGGCGCAACACCAGGGCCGGGGGGGAGGGGCTATAACCTCATCAGAAATCAGTGTACCCCAGTTAAGAGCCTCCAGCGTTGTGTTTATATTTTAAAATATATTTGTTAAATATTTTCTTCAGCTCCGGGAGAGAAAAACAAAATCCACGAGTCATCCCCGAACCACCGTGGGACCCTTAAAAATTCTGAAATTTGATTTTGTGACATTCACATTACATTCAAAAGCCATTGGCACAATAAATATATTTTCTTCATGTCGTGTTTTTGGAATTAGGATAACAATACACAGTTTTACAATATTGTGGTATTTAGAAATGCATCCATACTAGCCAGTTCTGATGTTCATATATAAGGAAGGAAAGGTTTGACAGGATTTACATTTGATCACAGTGGCCTTAAATGTAATACCCTGACTCAGAAATGTATTTCAGTCCATATGAATTGTAGTTATAATGCGTGCAGTAGTCTAACACAAGGTTGACAGTGGATGTGTCATCTATGTTTGGATCAGAGGGGGTGAATCATCTCTGCTGTGTATTTGAAAAAGGGTGCAGGGCGAAACAAGTTCATGGAATGTTACTGAATCCCTATTTTACTTTCACAGATTATCTTCTATGAGGAGAAAAACTTGCAGGGTCGCTCCTACGAGTGCATGAGCGACTGCGCCGACGTGTCCTCCTACCTGAACAGGTGCCAGTCCTGTCGGGTGGAGAGTGGCTGCTTCATGATCTATGAGCGTCCCAACTTCTTGGGCAACCAACATTTCATGAAGAAGGGCGAACATGCTGACTCCATGAGTGTGATGGGCATGAGTAGCGGCATCAAGTCCTGTCGCCTCATCCCCATGGTGGGTAAAAATGGGTCGAGGGTTTTATATTCATTCCTTTTAGTTCAGGGGTGGGTAAATTATGGTTTTACATTATCTAGCGCCCTCAGTTGAATTAGCTTACGGGTAGCTGTTTCCCCTAAATGTATTTATTTTTCTCCTGATACAACGATTTCCTCCCACATTCCAAAAAACATGCATGGTTGGTCATTGAACTATAGATTGTCCCTACATGTGGTGAATGTGAATGGTTGTCCATCAATGTGTGCCTTGTGATTGGCTGACAACCAGTTCAGAGTTTCCCCCACCGATTGCCCAAAGTCAGTGGGATATGTTCCAGCATGCCCACGACCCTCATGAGGATAAATGACAGACAGATAGATAAATAGATATACACATTTGTGTGTGATTGACAAAAACATTTCAATTGATATGGACGGCAGAATAAGAACAACATGAATGAAAGCACCTCTTCATAAACCTTTGGCAATGTTTTTTTTTTTTTTACTCCCCTCAAACAGCACAGAGGCCAGTTCAGGATTAGGATCTTTGAGCGGGAGAACATGAGCGGCCAGTCCAACGAGCTGCAGGAGGACTGCGACAACATCATGGAGCGCCTCCGCATGAACGACTGCATGTCCTGCCAGGTGATGGAGGGCCACTGGCTGCTGTTCGAGCAGCCCAATTTTCGTGGCAAGATGGTGTATGTGAGGCCCGGCGAGCACCGCAGCTTCAAGGAGATGGGCATGAGCAGCACTCGCTTCTTGAGCATGAAACGTATCTTGGACATATGCTAGATGTTCAATTTTTCAAATTAAAGCAACACAAACATATCAGATTACCTTCCTGTGTCCCTTTCTGTCCTTTGATACTCTTTGTTTTTATATGTAATGATACTAATAATAATAATATGCAACATGTTATAATGACTCAAAATCAATCTTAATATCCTATAAGGTAGGGTGCTAAATAACTAAATACAATCATCTTAACAAGCTAAAGATCAAGCTCATTAGTTGGCAAATGATCAACTGGTTAACCATACTAAGCTACATTTTCACCAGGTAATTCAAACAATCAAGCTCACAACTAAAAGTTCAATTATAATTATACATAGTTACACGAGCTCGTTAGGTGCCTCGAAACTAGCTAGCTGACAAGCTAAATATCTCGCTCATTAGATAATAGCTGTTGAACAATTGGATTGGATTGGATTGGATTGGATTGGATTTTATGTAATTGAAACATTTGATGGGTCTGGAAAATTATTAAAAGGGCTGTACCATGCTATTGTAAGCTTTCCACAGTCATCTATCGGTATATGATGACATCACATACATAAAACAACATAAGACTTATATGATATGGGCCCTTGTACTAACATTTGTACTCAACAATACAAAAATAATACAATATAAAGTAACACAGTGAACTACTAGTGTACAAATTTCCCATTCAGTGATAATACAAGTGGGACACCTTAAAATGTAAACTTGATCATTTTGAAGTAATGATCCCACATACATTGTTAATATCACTGCATCTTACAAACGCGCATGACAAAAAGACAGATTGTTGATTTGGTCCAGTGGTTCCACAGCTAGCTAGTAGCAGCTAAATTGTTTATGAAGCCTGTGCAAACGCATTTTCATACTAGCCACCAGGGCTGCAAGGGGATTTTGGAACTAGGGGTGGTTGGGACCGAGATTACAAAAAAAAAAAAAAAAAAAAAAATACAAAATAGTAAAGCTTAAGCACAAACAAGACCTGCCCCCCTCGAATACGGAGGGCGGTGACTGTGGTCGTGGTGTCATGGTTTTGCATGGCAGAGGACCCAAAAGCAGGGAGGCGGGAGAAACAGGGTGTACCGAATAAAATGTATTTAAAACAACAACAGAAAACATATGCAGGATTACTCTGGAAAACCTCAATTGAAAGCACTAACCAAGTCAGGAAAAGCCCAAAACTTATAGTAACAAGAAAACATCAGAAAATAAAACACAGTAGACTACTATGAGAAACAAATCAATGTAACAGCAAACAACGATCGAACAAAGACTGATGGAAACCAGGGACTTAAATACTGTACAAGCAAACTGACGAGACAATGAGGAACACCTGGACAAGACACAAATGGTCGGTCGGGGTAGCTGTTTAAAGACACAAGGGACCAGGGTGACAAGAACAGGTGGGGAAAAAAACTATGAAACAAAGCCAAATGTCATCAAAACAAAAACAGAATAATGGCAGGTGGTGGCATGATTAGGGAAGGGAAAACAAAAGGATGCAGAACCTATAGCAGGGGTGCCCAACCTTTTTGGAGTAAAGATCTACTTTTCAATCAACCAACCTACCGCGATCGACCCGTGACTGCGCCTGCGCGCATACACACACACCTACACACGCATGCCATAATGAGCCCTAAGATGAACGAAACAGAAAAATAAACACAAGAATTTGTGAGTTTGTGGAAAAGCAAATCACTGCCTACCTTCATCGAGACCTGACACGGAGGAATGGGACACACTTTTGTAGCGTGTTAACGAACATAGCTCACATGTACCGTTTTAAAATGCTTCTCTCGGCCCTCCAGATTCCCATTCTTCGCCAGTGCCCTCGGTGAATCGTATATGAAACAAACTCTGAATGAGAATAATAATAATAAAAGATATAGCACAACAGCTCTGATTGCAAGCTGCAATTCCAGACTGCTGACCGCTAACAACTTCCGGTGATGCAGGTCATGCGGCACCGTAGGTTAAAGGTGATCTGCTTTTTTCCATCTATCCATTTTCTGAACCGCTTTATCTGCACAATGGGTCACAGGGGGTGCTGGAGCATTTACCAGCCGTCTTCGGGCAGTAGGCGGGGGACACCCTGAACCGGTTGCCAGCCAATCGCAGGACACACAGAGACGAACAACCATCCGCGCCCGCACTCACACCTAGGGACAATTTAGAGTGTTCAATCCGCCTGCCATGCATGTTTTTGGAATGTGGGAGGAAACCGGAGTACCCGGAGAAAATCCACACAGGCATGGGGAGAACATGCCACACAGGGAGGCCATAGCTGGGATTGAACCCCGTACCTCTGCACTGTGAGGTCAACGCGCTAACCACTGGACCACCGGGCCGCCCTGATGTGCTTTTTTATTTTATTTTTTAAATACTTCTTGTGAAAGTGAGACTGATAGGATGCTAAGGGTGCAGTGTGCACTAATACAAAAATATATCATATTTATATCACACACGCAGACACACAAATGTTTTGGGTTGGGGGTTTTTTTGCCCCTCTACACTCCTCGCGATCGACTTGGGACCAGTCCGCGAGCTATCGGTTGATCGCGATCGACATATTGGGCACCCCTGACCTACAGTATATATTTTTAGCTTAACGGAATGAAAATGTACTCTTTCAAAGTCAGAATATTGTGAAGGTTACAGTTTTTCCCGTCTTACGCTATTTCGCATCACGAGACGAAACGTCACTTCGCCCCGCATTTCTCGCAGGACACAATCGTTGCTGATTCATTCATTTCACGCCTTGTCTGACAAAAATGTGTGAACATCCCTCAACCATATCACCACTGACACTTCATAATTCCCGTGTCATTTTTGGCGAGTAATACAACTAGTGAAATTCATTACCATTCAGAGGCAGTAATATTATGGTAACTGATTACTATCAGAGGAGTACAAGTACGAATACACTGCTATATGCTATAGTGCGTTTTGGAAGTAAGTTGCAAAACAATGCTCATGTCCATTAAAATTGTGTGCAGTACTTAAATGATTTCTAAATTTAGATTTTTTTTCATTTGTTTTATTTTTTTTTGTCGAATGTTTGTTAATAATCATGTAATTATGGAGTGATACTTGGGAAAAATGTGTTTGTGGAAAACCTATTTTCTGCCTTTGAACGCTGTAGACAATGCAGGTGGCCTCTTCGCCACAATTGCTACCACCGCAAATCACAATCTGTATGAAGGTCTCTTTGAATCGCGGCCGTGCACGCGGTGGGGCCTCCGTTGCATGTTGCCCAGTCAGGACTTTGCACAATGAGGTCACGTATGCTTCAGTCGCGAGGTCAGGTATAAAAGCAACTGGGTGACATGGAGAAAACTAAGCAGTCTGTTTGCTCTTCCACACGTTATCACCGCAGCTATGACCATGGGCAAGGTAAATCTCGCCTTTAGGGGGCGGGGGGTGAAATTAGTTTTATTGGCTAATCAATCAATGTAATGAGTTACAACTGCTTGGGTTGCAGATCATCTTCTATGAGGATAGGAACTTCCTCGGCCGTTCCTATGAGACCAGCAGCGACTGCGCTGACATGTCCTCTTACCTGAGCAGGTGTCTCTCTTGCCGGGTGGAGAGCGGCTGCTTCATGGTCTACGACCGCACAAACTACATGGGAAACCAGTTCTTTGTCAGGAGGGGGGACTACTCAGATTACCAGCGCATGGGCATGAGTGACTGCATCAGGTCTTGCCGCATGATCCCCATGGTACTGTACGACAGCCACCCAATGCCTACCACTTAGTCTGTTCAGGGTCATGAGTGAGATTGGTCACAAGTCAATCACAGATCACATGGAGACAACAATCATTCACTCGCAGGGAAGGTATGGCTTCGCTTAGGTTGCATAGGGGTCTTTTCTCGATCCGATGGTTTGAAATTTAATCCTCAGTACTTTGACCATGTTGATGTATCCTTGAAGAAGATACTGCCTTGCCACATTTACTTTGACAGTGAGTTACCTAGTATCCATGTTTCCATAATGTGGGATGCAACCTGATGAAAATCCATACAAGCACAGGGAGGACATGCCAAGATTCGAACCCAGAACCTTTGTCTTGTCCCGTGCACTAGCATGCCACAAACTGTCACCTTTCCGCTAAAAAAATAATAAGAATAATCAATTCGAAATGGTGCGAGTTGCTGACTTTTTCCTGCTTTCGTTTCAACCAACAGCACAAAGGCCAGTTCAGGATCAAGATTTTTGAGCAGGAGAACATGAGCGGCCAGTCTAACGAGCTGCAGGAGGACTGCGAGAACATCCCAGAACGTCTTCGCATGAGTGAATGCTTGTCCTGCAGCGTGTTAGATGGCCATTGGCTGCTGTTTGAGCAGCCCAGCTTCAGGGGCAAGATGATATACCTGAGGCCTGGCGAGTACAGGAGCTTCAAGGACATGGGCATAAACGGCACTCGCGTCATGAGCATGAAGCGCATCATGGAATCCTGCTCTTAGAAGCAACTGTGAAGCAAAACAAGATTTGAAATAAAAATCACTTTAGAATTTACTTCCTGGTGTCTCATCTGCAACGCAACTCTTACACTGTATATGGCGGAAGCGCATCCAGATGATGCCGGCGCGGTGTGCAAATTTGAAGTGAGGGCAACTGTCATTGCAATGTCATATCCTTGATATCTTGTTAACATTCGCTATATCACGATGTGATTTTGTGTTCATAAAAAGGAAGAAAGAAAATGACAATTTGGCTTCAAATGATCACATTTCCTTGAATGGTGTCGGTTCCTATCTTAAACATCTTTTACCATCAGGACAAAAAGGTTAGTTAGTGGAATTATTTCAGTTCTTAAATGCGGTTCTTCACACACAGACAATAAAGATGAAAACTGATGATTTGAATTATTTTGCTCACACTTTTGGGTGGTCTGCGTCTCACCTTGGAACTGATTATGCAATATTGCACAATGCGTCGATAGTCGGAGCAGACGAAGAGAAACTTGTCATGCCTACTTCACTTTGCTGAGAACATGCAGGCTGTCGGTCCGGATAAGCGGCACTTTACCAACGCTATCCCGCGGCATCTAGCATTTCAGTCGCCTTTTAAACCTGAACACATGGAAGGTTCCCTATGAACAGCGGGGTCAAACAGGGCTGCGTGGCCGCTCCTGACCTTTTTAACTGTGTCATTGACCACCTTATGATCCGAGTCCGGGAGCAAGTCTCAGGCGTGTCGTTCGGCAACTTCCACCTGACCGACCTTGAATACGCTGATGACACCACCCTGTTCAGCAACTCCTTCCAAGACCTCAGCAGTGCTCTCTCCAAATACCAAGCAGAAGCAGCAAAGCTGGGCCTCCAAGTAAGCTGGCAGAAAACCAAACTTATGTATATCGGTGACGGACCCCACCCTTTCCCCTTGTTTTTTGGCACAGACGAAGTGCAATTAGTCAATTCGGTCATCTACCTTGGCTCCACCATTACAAGCAGCGGCGATCTCAAGCCAGAGACGCGCCCTCGCGGCTGCAGCTATGCAGTCAATGTGGCGGCCCCTCTGGCGCCACCATTCAGTGTTCCAAAAGACCAAGATGCGCATCTATAACTCAGCAGTTCTTCCCATCCTCTTGTATGGTGCAGAATCCTGGCCTTTAAAAGACCCTGGCCAAGAGGATCAATGGCTTTGACAGCAGGTCACTCAGAACCATCTTGAACATCAGCTGGCACCTCCATGTTACCAACTTCGACCTCCGAAAACGTACTATTCAGCCTCCTGCATCCCGACTGGCCGCTCAGAGGCGCATCCGTTCTGGACATCTCTTCCGATTACCCCTGGAACACCCAACTCGCGCCATCTTCTCATTCGATCCAGTGACAGCCGGCTTGAAAAGGCCACGCGGCAGACCCCACACCAGATGGCTTGATGTCATTAGGGAGGATCTCAAGCACCAGGGCCTTACCCTGGAGGATGCAACGGACCTGGCTCATGACGTGGTCATTGGCGGGCCCTGGTGAAGCTGATCGGCTCTACGCACTGTGACGATCCAGCCGAATGAGACTGGGCCTCCACATTGCAAGAGCATTTATTATTATTATTATTATCACTATCGAACCGGAGTGAATTTTTCGCAACTTCCTTCCCCTCCTTTTTTTTTTTTTGTTAGTGTTTAATCCCAATTTGGTTCAGTTTACAACCGCATAGGGCGGACACTAAAACTGGATTTCATCAGTAGGACAGCAAGTCAAATTTACAATCATGGTAAAATCCACTTCAACCCGAGGGGTGGCATTTTCTTGCTTAATGCATCCACGAAAGTCTGCTGTTTACAATCCCACTGCGTATTATATGGGTTACGGCACCGCACGGTATCGTAACCCCCAACCAGACATATGCACACACAGGAAATAGCCCACACGACACTCACGCGTCAAGCTCGCAACATTGACTCCAACACGCACAGACACAGACAGACACTCACACAGGACTGATCAGGTCCTTTGCCCCTGAAGCTAACTCCTGTTTCTGGGTCTACCCGCCCTGTACTGTCATGCCACTGAAGCCGCAGCCCAAAACACTAAAGTTTAGATCGCTACACGACAACCATGGAAACTAGCTTCTGATTCCGGAGTTACCAGGCCCGTACTACACAAATCAGACTGACCTCAAATTTGCAGCAACCTGTCCCGCTGGTCGAGCCTGCCCAGGTCCGTCGGATTGACTGCCCCGAGATAAGAGGTCTTCGAAGTCCCAGTAGGCTCCGACGGTGCACCTATTTGGTTCAGTCGCTGCAGATCGCCAACCGCAGGAGAGGCGTTGCCACCAGGACACGAACCCCCAAGTAATGTCAGAGATTTTCGCTCAGACAGTTGACAAAGGCCCGAATTTGGCAATAAATTGTCTTTCACTGCCGGCAGGAGGTGCAGTTCTCCATGAAGCCACTCAGTGTGCGCTTCCCACTGTCACCCGACCTCTGCAACCTCTGCCGGCCTTTTTATTGATTGTGTATGCAAATTACAAGTAATACATCAGACAAACACTCCCATCTTCATTTACATACCACACCCCTGGACAGCCCCATTGGTCGCCCCCAGTGGACCCACAAAGACAAAGCATTCCCTTGGTACCAGCATCAACATCCATAAACAGAAACGTAGACATTTTAACGAGCGGACTTTCCATAAACTGATAATAATAATAATGTCACGTTGCGAGGTGGTGGTGGACCCCAAAAAACACGCAGTAGAGAGGAGCAGGGTGTATTTGAAGAAGTGTATTGATAAAACAAAGAAAACTAAATCCAAAACCAACAAAGTCCAAAGTATCAAACAAAAATCATGACTGAAGATAAAACATAACAGTAACCAAAACATGACTAAAACAAACCTGGTTGCAGCAAACAAACGAACATGACAGTACCTAGAGCAAACAATGGCCCGAACAGTGAGTGGTCGGGCTGGGAGTCCTTTTATAGCCCTAATTACCAACAGGTGTGCAGCTCCAGGGGGAAAAGCCCCACAGTGCCACCTGTTGGTCACAAACCGAAACGTGACAGTACCCCTCCCTAAAGGAACGGATCCCAGACGTCCCAAAGTTGTCCAAAGGC